>PVJC01019150.1:0-30527 GCA_004026665.1 Murina feae
TCCCCGCAGCCCCACATCCAGGGGCGTTAGTCTGCTCCGTGCCTCCCTGCGCCAGGTCTTATTTTGTTGGTTAATTCATTTTGTTCATTAGATTCCACAAGCAAGTGAGAGCGTGTGATCCTTGTCTTCCTCAGGATGCGTGGCCCACATACACCGGCAAAAGGGTAGTGAAGACCTATGTGGGGCGGGGTGGGGGGCTGGGAGGAGGGGGATGAACGGGGAGGGGAACGGGAGACATCTGCAAGACTATCAACAATAAAAAATATACTTAAAAAGGAAAGAAAGAAAGCCAGGCTAGCGGCTCCCTGGGAAGCTAGCGGGTCCCTCCCCCCCCACACACACATTTCCCTCGCCCTCCCCCCCATCCTGCCCCAAGCGCCGACAGACACCGGCCCAAAGTGCACACCAGCCCCGTCCAGGGTGCCTCTGGGGACGATCGGAGCGGGTCACAGTTCTGGCCGGACTCCTAGCCCAGCACCAACCGCAGGGTCCCCAGCACAGCGAACGCGAAAGGAACCTTGTCCAAAAATTGAGAATTTCAGGACGACCACAGCAAGGGCACGCTACACCCAGCGCAGGGTCCCTCCGAGCCAGGGGCCCCTTGTGCGTGCACAGCTCACGCGCCAGGTGCACATGGGCCCGGGGACCTGCACGCTTCACACGCACCCTCAGGTTCCTGCACAGCAGCTTCTCAGCAGCCAGGCGATCTCACTGTCGCCTGAGCCAGGGCGGCCTCGGGAGGCACCCTGAGACCCTCTCAGTGACTCCTCCAGGAATGGGCACCCCCTGCCCTCTGAACGGAGCCTCAATCCTATCCACCTGGGCTGAGGCCCCTTCCTCGGCAGATCCCAAAGGAAAGAATCCCTACGCCTGGAAACACCCAAGTCAGGGATCCCCAGGGCAGGATTTGGTAGGAAGTCAGTGGCCAGCATCCTTGGTAGGCTGGTGGGTTTGGGCTGGAAGTGGGAGACCGCCCTGGTATGAATCATGACCAATATACATCACGGGGAAGGCGCTTACGTGATTCAAAGTTTCCATGGGGCTAAAAAAAAGAAAAATCAGAACCATCTGCTGGAGCAGTAAACAGCTGTCCCCCGAGTTTCCCGGCTCCAGGAGGGTGCCGCGGGCGGGGCCCCTCCCACACCTGCCTCTGCCATGCCGTGCTCTCGTGACAACCTCTGCGGTTCCCCAGGCAGCGTGATGACAGCGGGCTCCTTCCAAACAGGAAAAGAACTCGTAACTCAAAACCCTCCCTCCCTCCAGGCCCGCAGGACGCCAAGCTTCTCCTTGCAGGAGGCTGTGGTTTCCTCCTGGGGAAGGCAGGAAGTGGGAGGCTTGGAAAACCTTCCGTCAACGGATCGATGATGTGCTCCGACATCCAGAAGATGGGAGTCGAGTCCGCAGGTTCCAATCAGGGGCGGGCGCCGCGTCTCGGTCGCAGAAATGCCACGGTGTGGGCTGGGATGTTTATGCGACCTTACCAGAGGCAACCTCCACAACCCAAGAGGATACTGACTTGGGGGGCGGCTCACTCTCAGAAACCTGGCTGGATGTCAGAGAGCTTGTCTCTGCAAATTCCCCTGCCCTGTCCCCCGCCTCCCCCCCTCGCCCCCTCCTGCCCGGAGCAGACTGATTATATTCTTGTTTCTATCAACACAGGAAGGAGGTTGGCAAACCGACCCATGAATCACGGCTGAAGGAAGACATTTCCTCTCGGAGGGCGCCCGGTGCGAATGTCAAAGATGACTCCACCCCCCGAAAGCCTGCGGCACCTCGTGGGTGCCTGTCCCACCTGTTGGCTTCGCTTTGTTCTATCCTGTGTGTAAGCACGCGGGCACCGCCTTGCCTTCCATCCCGAAAGCCAGCGCCTGTCGCACCCCCAGGGGGCCCTCCTATCCCACAGGATGGGGTGCACAGCTCTTCTCCCAAAGTGGTCAGCCCTTTGCCAGCCACTCGGGATGGCGTCCTTCGCCAGCAGGGGCCTCCCTAAGGGAAGTGACTGGTGTGTACAAAGTTGGGGGGGTTTGGTGCCAGGCTGTGCCCCCTCCCCTGCCTGGCTCTCCCTCCCTGGGGCTGCCCTCTCTGCCAGGACACGGATGGGCGTATCAAGATCAGAAGCAGGAGGCTCAGCAAACTCAAGAACGTGCAGCATGGCGGCCGCTGCCCTTGGTTTTGAGCTTCACGTCACAGGGCGTCCGCAGCTGCCCGTGAGCAGACCACTTAGTAGGAAACCCAATCGCCCATTAACCTCTCAGCAAAGGACCTGGGGAGGCTGCCAACGTGTAAGTGGCTCCGGGTCCTTCATTTGCAAAATGGGGAAGAACCCGCTGCTGAGATATGTCTGCATGTTGCACTGAGATGACGACGAGAAGTTCCTTTAGCTTCCTGAAACCAGAGCGTTTTTCTTCTAACCAACCCATGTTAATATCACCGCAAGCCCAAGGCATACCTATCGGTAGACACAATCAAATGGTGCTTATTTTAAAACACATATGACGTGTGTACATGCGTGTACACATACGCATACCTATATAATCACTCATCGTTTTACCCCCAGCAAATTGGAGATGGCTTCGTGGAGTGTCTTTAGCAGCTGACCAGGGAAGTCCTCCAGGGCCAGCAACTCCCCACGTGGGCCTCCATGAAGGGCCTCACTAACGCGGCCGAGACCCAGTGCCGGGAGGGGCGAGTGGCACAGGTGTGTGCCCACGTGCTTCCGCTCACGCAGGCGACAGCAGCAGCGCTGGCAAGCAGCACCTGGCGCGATGTCCGTGGGGCCCGGGGTGCGGTCAGGGAGCAGATCCGCCCGACTGAGCTGCGTAGTCACCTGGACTTCCCACAATGTCCAGTCGGCGCTGTGGTTTCTCTCTGGTCCTCGGGGCTGAGCCCTGAGACGGGGCCTCGTGAGCCTACAGACTCGGGAGAGGGAGAGCCTTCTTCCCTCTGGGAACGGAAGTGAGGAACAAGGAGCTGGCTCCACAGGCCTGACCACATCAAGGAGACCACAGTCCTTGAAGCACTTCCTGGTGACTCCATGACTGTGCGTTGCCATGGTGACGCACACTCAGGAGCATCACCCTGACGTCCTGGATCGGCCCCCAGGGCCACGTACTGCGACTCCTGCCTTCCTGCCTCTCGCTGCTCAGGAGCAGGGCGCGGCCTGGGAGCGCCTGCCGCTGCAGAGGGTCGGATGTTCCCGAGAGAAGGGGTGCGGGGCGGGGGAGAGGACGTGCCGGGCATCATCTGACCACACCCAGGCACTAACGAGTGTTCACAGAAGCACTGACGGCTGGGGCCGCCATGGGCAAGGGCAGCTGCAGTAGCTGCCACAGCACAGTGGAGCGGCATCTGAGTCACTTCCACGTGGCCCTCGGTAAAGACATAAATAAAAATAGACGCTTTGATGTGCGGCTTCTAACTGAGAAGCCCTGTGCTCACAGAGCCCTGCAAAGGGGGTTCCGGTCGCTCCCTCCTCCTCCCTCCTTCCACTTCCTCTTCCCCTTTGGCAAAAGGAAAACTGGGAAATGACAGGGTCAGGCCACCAGGCCCAGCATTTCCCGGCTGTGCCTCAGAGCATCTGAGGAGAGGACACCAGGCCCTGGCTGGTGTGGCTCAGTGGATAGAGCGCCGGCCTGCGAACTGAAGGATCCCTGATTCCATTCCGGTCAAGGGTACATGCCCGGGTTGCAGGCTCGATCCCCAGTAGGGGGCATACAGGAGGCAGCCAATCCATGATTCTCTCTCATCATCGATGTTCCTATCTCTCCCTCCTTCTCCCTTCCTCTCTGAAATCAATAAATATATTGAGAGAGAGAGAGAAAGAGAGAGAGAGAGAGAGAGGGAGAGAGAGAGAATGAACACTGGGTGCTGGGTCGCACAGCCCCAAGCTAGCGAGGGGGCAGCAGAGCCTCACCCTGGGCCTCAGGAGCCAGGGCCTGTCCCTGCCATGCACATGCACCCATGCTCCCCCTTCGGTCAAACAGACTTAAATCCGGCTGACATTCCTGGCTGATTATAGAGAAGAGGAGGGGGAGGAAAGAGGTTCGTCTCAGAGGAGTCACCCTCGGGATTTCTTAAACTGCATCTCGGGTGGCCGGCCGCTTGCCTGCCTCCCCCGAGGTGACTCGGTTTGCACAAAGGGGAAGAGGCCCCAGGTGAGGCGGCGGGTCCACCCCGAAGAGCCAGATGGAGTGCATATGTCCTTCACTTACCGTGTGCCCAGTCTGCGACCCGCCAAAGAGCACGTCGGAGGCGTCCAGACCGTCGAAGCGGCGGCCTCGGGGCAGGCTGGCACCGGCCAGGGCCGCCACGGTGGGGAAGATGTCCAGGACACTGCAGGAGGGTCAGACAGACAGCGTCGGCCCGGCTGGCCAAGCCCCACCGCACCAGCCCAAGCCCAGCAGAGTGTGGCCCGCCTCCCCCGGCCTGCGCTTCCCTCACGCGCCACCTGGCTTTCTGCTCCTCCAGGCGGGGAGCGGACCAGTGGCTCGGCACCCAGGCGCTGCGGCCAGGGGTTGCCTGGGCTCAAATCCCAGTGCTGCCACCTGGCCGGCCCCTCGAGGCTTCGGTTTTCTGTTCTGTAAAATGGGCAGAATGCCCTGGCGGCTGTGGCTCCTTTGGTTCCTTTGGTTTGGCGCTGTCCCTTGCACTGAAAGGTCATCAGTGCCAATCTGGCTTGGGGCACATGCCCAGGTTTCTTGTTGAATCCCCAGTGGGGGTGGGTGCAGGAGGCAGCCGATCAATGTTTCTCTCTCTCTCTCCCTCTCCTTCCTCTCTCCCGAAAAATCAATAAAAACATATTAAAATAAAGTGAGCATGATAATCACCATCATCAAGGCCCAGAGAAGCGCTCGGAAAGTGCTCCTTGGATGTCTGTGCTGTCCCTGCTCACGGCGATACCCCTGTGGACCGACCTCGGGTCCAGTGGTTCTGCCTGTCACCGGCGGGGCCACAGCTCCGCGCGGAGAGGGAACGGTGAGTGGCAGGGGTCTGCGAGGGAAGGTGCCTGCCCTGTTCCTCCCTGGGTCTCTGTGTCCTGAATATCTGGTCGCTGTTTAGAACCCTGTGATGTGAGAAACACTCCATCTCCTTCAATTTAGCTCTTTTCCCATTAAAAGAGCAAACGCTCCTGACAGACACGGCACGCGCAGACGTGTAAAAGAGGAAACGCGCACAAGCAGTGCATCGCCCACGGCGGCCGGCGGCAACCCAGGCAGCCGTGGTTACCGTTGGGGTGCACTTGGGTAATGGGACCTTTCAAAGCTCATGGGGTACAATTTTACTCCACCACAGGGCACCTCCTGCCCCTCCGTCCAGCGTGCTATGCTCACGGCGCTGGGAGCAGCTTTCCAGCAGGAACACGTGGGCTGCCCTTACCACAGAGCTGTTTACCCGCGGGCCCAGGCAACCGAGTGTCTGTGGGACCTATTGGCACCAGGTGGGCAGGGCCAACGAGAGGCCGGGCTCCCCCAGAAAGAGGCTCCGGCTGGCCCGGGACTGGGCCTGGCAGCAACTTGAGGCTCACTCCTGCCACTTCCCCACTGGACGCCTGGAGGGCGGCGCCTGCCCTCCAAGGGCTGCAGGTGGGACCTGCCAAGAGGCCCCTGCTCCCTCTGCCCTCCTCCTCCTCCTGCTCCTCCTCCGCCTCCTCCTCCGCCTCCTCCCCAGAACTCTGCCGACCACCCAGGGCGGAATCTCTCCTTGGACTCGGTACAGAGTGTGTCCACTTTGCCTTCTGCTCTCACAGTCCATGGAGCCGGTGGCTTCTCTCCTGAGGGACGTGCTCCGGGAGCTGGCATCCCCCCGCCGAGCCACGGCACGCAGCGCGAGAAAGCCTCTGCAGAGTCCGGCACTGCCCAGGGCCCCGTCCGCAGGCCGCAGCCAGGCCCCCGCAGCACCGGGCGAGTGGAAGGGGGTGGCTGGGGCTGTCTGCGGGGCTTTGTGGGCTGTGTGCCCCCGAGGGAGGTCTGCGGCACAGACGGGCCAAATTCGTGAGCAGGAGAAACAGGAGGGGCTGGACTGTGGGCTGCACGGTCACTTCTTTCCCCATCGCGTGCTCCCCTCTATCTGAGGCTCCGTTTCCTCGTTACACAGCACGAAGTCGATGCTCTCGGAACCCCAGTGTCTCTGGGATTCCCGGGGCCTCGGCGAGTCCTCGCCCACCCAGAGCAGAGAGAAGCGTGGCGGCGTCCTGGGATTCGCCAACCCGCGCTGCTGGAAGGCAGGGGTCGTCCTGGCACAGACGGTCCCAGCCGGGCGTGGCCGTGGAGTAAACAAAGGGGCCCCAGCTGCTCCGAACGTCAAACCTCACCCGAGAACTGGGTCCTGGGAGACTGAACCCCTTGAAGAAAGAGACAGACAACCCGGACGCTTCCCGTTTCTGCAGTTCATGGTGCTCCCTGGGGGAGGCGCTGGCAGGGCCGCCCCTCCGCCACACAGAATGTCCGGGTCCCCGTTCACGCCGTGTGGGTGTGCAGGTGAGCACAGAGTACACGTTACGCCATTTTCTTCTACCGAAAAGGTCTTTGTTTTTCTTTCTCTTGGTTTTAAAAGAAAATAAACACGTCAAGCGTTCCCAACGTCTCGTGGCCCCTGCACTGTGCCTCCCGGGCCTGATGGAGTCGGAGACACTGGCCCCCGGCTTTAGGGGGGACAGAGCCGCACCTCCATGGCCCCTGGTGACCACAGGGCGGCCAGGAGCCTGCTCACGAGAGAGCGAGGTTGCTCTGCACCTTGACAAAAGGCTGCCCGCCGTCCGCGTGGGCAGGGCCGCCTTTGCAGGTCCTACCGCCCGTCTGATAACGTCTTCCTCCTTCTTGCTCCGGCTTCGGCCAGCCCAAGGCGCCGGAGGCTGCCCGGAGGGAGTGTGCGTGTGCGTGTTCTTGTCCACGGGGCTGCCAAGGACCCCGGGTGTGGAACCGGGTGATGGAGAGAAGGAAGCAGGGGCTGAAGGGCTGCAAGCAGCACGGCCTGGACCCCAGGATCCATGCTGCTGGGGACGGGGTGCCAGGCTAGGCGGGCTGTCCTGGGGGAGTGCATCCCAGCAGGTGGGAGGGACGGGGTTTCCTAGAAGCTGGGCCATTTAATCTGGGAAAACGGAGGATGTGATCTGAAGACGGGAAGTGAGAAGGGTGAGAGGTTGCTCGGGAAGGACTGGAGGTGTGCAGGACTGGGCACAGAGGTGGGGACAGAGCAGAACTCTCTTCAGATCCTGGGAGAGTGGGATGTGTCCCTAGGATGCGGGGCGTAGGATGTATGTCGGCATCCCGTTGCAAGTTTCTTCCTGCGTGGTCATGCCCTCTCGTTGCCCCTGGGAAAGCTGGGAGCCACCCCTCCCTGGTCTTAGCCCCCTGCAGAGGGTGGAGGGGCCACAGCCGCCCCCCCCCCCTCCCTGAGCATCCTCAGAGCCCAACAGTGAAGGTGCAGGCTCATTACAGAGCCCAGCGTGGCCAGGTGGGATAGCACCACCTCGTCTCCCACTCCTGCTCACAGTTCCTCAGGGCCGGCCGCCAGGATGCAGGCGAAGCGGCTCTGGCCTCGTCCAGCTCTGCATCCTCTGAGCTGTGATGTAATGGGGACAAGCACCCCAGGTGGGAGGGGGACGGGGCTCCCGAGAACAGAACGTGTTAGTGCCGTTCTCCTGAGCGAACCACGGGAACAGGCGGCCGGCACGCTGTGGCCAATCCTGGCAGCAAGGGTGCTCCCCCCGGGTGTGCACGGATTCCCGTGGGAAAACACAGAGGGCGGGGTCCACGGAGACACACCGTCCTGCTGCAGCCAAGACGGATCTCACACCAAACACCGTCCTACGAGGGGCTGAGTGCCCGGCGCTGTCCTGGGGAAAGTTCCCGGCGCCCTCAGCAAGCGTCACCTGTACCGCGTCTCGCTCCTGCGGCCCCTGAGCTGTCCCCTAAGCCGCTGTCACCTCTGCGGCCCGAGACTGTCCACAGGCTGATGCGATTCCGTCACCATCAGCGCTGAGGTGGGTCCAGGTGTAACCACCGCTCTCGAGGGAGAAGCGCGAGCTTGGCTTTGGTGATGTAACTCGAGGTGCCGGGTTGCTGTGCGTGTGCAGCGCGGCCCGTGAGCACTCGGCCTGGCTGCCCGCACCACGTGGACCCTGTAAAAGCAGCCCGAATGGCCCTCTGCCAGGCCCGCTGCCAGCACGGACCCCAGGCCTCTTGACTGCACGGGGCTGACCCGGAGTCCTGGGCCTGCTTCCTTCTACTAACGCGTGTTCCCTCGGCCGGTAGCCACGGGGCTAACGATGAAGAACCTGCGGAGATACATTAGTCTTCGAGCAGACCAGGCCTCCGGCACGTGAGCGGGCACTGGCTTCCACCGCGGGCCCCGCTGCCAGGGAACATGGGCAGAGCCCTGTTTGAAAGCGTGAGAAGTCCCCGCGATGGACACACAGCTGCATGGCACTGCGTTCCGATGGCCACCCAGCCAAGTCCTGTGCCCAGGGGACGGCCTCCCGGATCTGCCCCAATGAGGAGCTAAGGGCGCTGGCGAGACGTCACAGCACCGAGGTCCTTCTCACGGAGGAAGCACCCAGGGACCCGCCTCCTGGCAGAAGCTTCGTTGCCAGAAGTAGGAAGAGTGCCCTCGCCAAGGGTTCATTCCCTCCGCTCCAGCCTGGGGGCCCCGCCTCCCTCCACCCTCCCTCCAGGGCGCGTGGGCATCTACACGCCTTTCTCGGGGCCCTGTGATTGCCTGTGAAGGGCTGGCCTCACACGGACACCCGCCCCACCTCATCCCTGCATCTCAGATGAGGATTCCTCCCGCCAGGTGGGGCCAGGGCAGAAGGGAGAGGCCCCCCCACTTCGGCAGACACACCACCCGGACTCAGGCCCCAGGCCGTGAACCCGCCCAGCGCCCTCTTCACCCAGGCGTTAACCCAGACACTCGCTACTGCCTGACCCAGCACGTGGAACTGCGACGCAGGCTCAGGCTGCTCCCAGGGGAGCTCGGAGCTGTCTGGGGACACCCGGCAGAGGCAGGTGGCGGAGGTCGCTCCTCCCGAGGTCTCTCACCACTCGAGCACCTGTGATTTCCTGGCAGGAAACCCCAGCGCATCAAGGTCGTGTGGGTCTCCTACCTTAACAAGGCAGCGCTGGTGACATTGGCGGGGACTCTGCCGGGCCAGTACGCCACCGCCGGGACCCGGTGTCCTCCTTCCCAGGTGGTCTGCTTGGCTGCACTGCCCCCTGCAAAGGAGGGGGGGCAGTTAGTGCTTGGACAGGGGGCTCCGGCCTCTCCATCTCACAGCCGCCCTCTGGGACAACGGTCCCTCCCTGAGGGGCCCTGCCAGGAGCCTCTGAGAATCACAACAGTAACCAGCTATTCTTGTTATAACTTTTTTTCTTTTAATCCTCACCCAAGGACATTTTCCCATTGATTTTTAGAGAGAGTGGGAGAGGAAAAGACAGAAACATCGATGTGAGAGAAACACATCAATGGGTTACTTCCTGCACGAGCTCCGATCAGGGCCAGGCAGGGGAGGAGCCTGCAACTGAGGTACGTGCCCTTGACCAGAATGAAACCCGGGACCCTTCAGTCCACAGGCCGATGCTCTATCCACTGAGCCACGCTGGCCAGCGCATAACCAGCTACTTTTATTCAGGTGGTTAATGCCCTTCAATGCGTGCTTTTACTTTACTGGACTCAACAATACGTAAGGAGTTGCCTCAGTCCCTCCCTACTCAGTCAGGTCACTTTATTTCCTTACAACACCCTTCACGCTTCGCATCGTCTCATTTACTGGCTGGCTCGTCCTGTGAATCCACACCATGAGATTTCATGTCTCCTGGGCCCAAGACACGGGTACTTAATGAATATCCGCTAAAGTTAAGTGCGTTTGCCTTTCTGCTGACTATAACGTGATCGTTTAGGATGAAAAAATACAATTGGCCCGGCCGCAGCCGCTCAGTGATTGAATGTCGACCTATGAACCAGGAGGTGAAGGTTCGATTGCTGGCCAGGGCACATGCCCGGGTGCAGGCTCGGTCCCCAGTGAGGGCATGCAGGAGGCAGCCCATCAATGATTCTCGTCACCGATGTTTCTATTCCTCTCTCCTTCTCCCTTCCTCTCTGAAATTTAGAAATGCATTTAAAAAAAAACACAACTGTTTGAAAAGAGAGGAAAAGCAGAACATTCGCCAGCTATTTGAGCTGCCCAACGCCCAGCGACGGGCCTGGCACGGGCTTTGCTGTTGTCTTTGCTTTGCTTTCCCTTAATTTGTGAGTTGTTCTGATGTCCTGGAGACCGCAATGCTAACAGCTCCGACCTCTCGCCTCTCAGGAGGAGGCAAGAACAATCCCTGTGCCATCTATGAATTTCCACTTTGGTAATGAAAGGAATTCTTTCTGTGTCCGCCAAGGCCGAAGTGACCACCCGTTTAATGATGACCAGCGGGCGGGAAAAGATGAGGTCATGTTTGATGGAAACATCCTGAACACATGCTGCCTTGGGCTAACCATGACCTCCCCACTCCCACACACACCCCGCCCGCATCCTGGCCGGGCCCGGGATTCCACAACGCTCGCATGTGGCAAGCCCCGCCAAAGCAGACGTGTGTGGCTCTCACGTACCGTGATCGTGCAACTCCCCCGCCCGGCTGGCGTGAATGTGAGAGCAACGGCGACGGGAAGGAGGGGCAACAAGACCGAGGCGTGTGGCCCGCTGCACTCACAGCGGGCCGCGGAGGCCCCGGGTCCTGGCCCGGCGCGCCCCACCACACCGCGGATGCTCGGCACTCTCTTGGGCTTTTCTCATACCCAGCTTTCGAGTCCCCCAAGTGCTAAAGTGACCATCCAATCACAGAGCATCTCCCCTCCTGTGGATGCCACGTGGAGGGGTGTGGGGCTCTCGAAACCACGTGGCGCTGGGCAGGCTGAACGGGGAGCCCTCTGGCCTGCCCTGAAAGGTCTCAGACACGGTCTTCCCCACGAGAGGCGCACCTTCCACAATGCATCCAGAGCCCACTCCAGGCCACCGATGCACGCGGACGAGGGGCTCCACAGCCGCAGGAAGCATGGAGCGCACCCCCACACGCTGCGGGTGCGAGATGTCCGCCCCAGCTTAAGGCAGGGAGTGCCCACGCCTGCCCGTGCAGGGCTCTCAGAGAATCCACGCCCACGAGGGGAATTTGTGTGGAAGCCGGGGGGGAGGGGAGGGGAAGAGGAGGGGGGTGGAACATGGAACCTGTTTATTTGCAGGTCCACGGTGCACAAAATTCGGACAGGTCTGCTTAGCCTTGGAGGCCAGAGGCTGAGGAAGGCGAAGGCGAAGGCTTTAGTTCCCAGAAATGAGCCGCCCGTGCCGACAGCCAGCCAGAAGGCAGGCGAGGGCCCCCCCGGGGTCGCCCAGGAGCTGGTCTCCGCCTCCGGGATGTTTCTAGGACGGTGCACCAGCCCCTAATTAATAAACCTGCTAAGGGCCTCCACCACTAGGGAGTGTGCTTGCTTGCCACAAGCTTCTGTGTTGCTGTTCGCAGGCAAGGGGCGTCCCCACGTTGTTTTTCAGGAGAGTATTTCCTTATTTCAGCAGAGGGTTGAGAACTGGAGGGGCTGCAAGGAACTCAGTCAGTTATAAGGTGTGTATGTGCCAACCCAGTGCAGAGTCCACAGGCAAAGGCTCAGAACTAAGAGGAAGCGAGAAGAGGGCTGGCTGGGCGTCGCCCTGGGCGCGCCCGCTGGAAGGCCCACTCCCTCTACATCTGCTGCACCCTGGGTTCTGGCTTTCACAGAGAGATGCGTTCAACATCCCAGCCACGCCACCTCTCACTCGAAAGCAGTCTATCTGAAAAGCACCTAGGGCGTGCGTGAGCAATTATAAAAGTGTACATCCCACATGGCATGGACCCCTCTTACTATGAACCCAGCATCCATGGCACTGGGGTGGACAGACTCAAAAAACCCAACTAGTGCCCTAACCGGTTTGGCTCAGAGGACAGAGCGTCGGCCTGTGGACTGAAGGGTCCCAGGTTCGATTCCGGTCAAGGGCATGTACCTTGGTTTCGGGCACATGGGGGGAGTGCAGGAGGCAGCTGATCAATGTTTCTCTCTCATCGATGTTTCTGACTCTCTATCCCTCTCCCTTCCTCTCTGTAAAAAATCAATAAAATATATTATATATTAAAAAAATCCAACTAGCGTTTTCCAGGGTCCCCAGGATTGTGGCGTCTGATTACCAGAACAGCGTTGCTTGTTGTGATTTATCTGCACCAGGAGAGGCGAATGCCAGGAGAGCTGCCTCCGGTCCCCCAATACTCTCCAGTGATACGCGCTCCTACTAATGAAACCTTGTTTCCAGTTAAACAACAGCAACACTGCCATCTCCTGTTTATGGAGCCCTGCCACGCACGGAGTTGAGCACCCCTGAGCGCAATGCGGAGAGCTTCCCTGCGCGGCCTCATTTAATCCTTTCGATAACCTTGAGAGCCAGATGCTTCTTATACCCATTTTTCAGATGAAGAAACTGAAGCTCAGAGAGGTTAAGTAATTTGCCCAAGGTCACACAGCTAGCAAATGCGAGAGCCAGGATTTGAGTCCAGGTCTAACTAGACAGCCAACACTCTCAGCCATTAAATCTTCCAGGTCCGCATGCCCACTCATCCCTGAATGCAGACTAGACTCACTAGGGGAGCATTAAAACATGCTCACGCCGAGGACCCTTCCTCAGAAACCGTGATTTAATTGGCCGGGGATGCACTCCTGGGGAAGAGCGTCCATTCCAGAAGTAGAAGGGCTGGGGCATGGTCGGAGAGCGACATAACGCGCTTGAGAATTAAATGTAGCCTCGTGCTTTCAATCACGGGTTTTATGTTGCCCACACCTCTACGGCTTTAAGACACAGGATCATGAACATGAACCTGTAAGTTACAATAAGAACAACAGGTAAGTCCGCAGATTAAATGTCTACGCACTTTCGGATTCCAAAAGCCACTTCTCGGCGTGGATGAGCCCTCAGCCCCGACCGTGGCACAACCAGGAAACGTGTTGGTTGCGTGTGGCTTTCTGTTGAGGAAAGCACGTCCCACGGTCGTGAGAACGCGTTGCAATGGGCTTGCGGTTAGTTATGACTCTAATTAAGGCAGAACCTCTTACTTAAAGCAATAACTATTCAGCCTCAGCAACCAAAGGATAAACAGAACCATGATTCATGGGATTGCTTCCCTGTTCTTTCCTGGCTACGGAGGTGACGTGCCTTCCCTCCTGCTTGGGGGCCCAGCCGGCCACCAGGCTGCCTCGGCCCACGCTTAGGAGTAGGGACACTGTGCCACGTCGCCCTGAGTCAGAGAGACAGCGTGTGCCACTTCTCACAGAGCAGGACCCCGGGAGGAACCCGGCAGGGACCCTGGCTTACTAAGTCCAGGGGGACTGGGGTTCGGGCGACTCTGATGCTGGTGGTCTGAGGGCCAGCGTTTGAGGAATATTAGCAAGGTGAGTGGGAGGCGCCTTGTGCATCGGCAGACCTGAGGTCTGGCTCCAGGGCCACCCTGCTCGTTGGGTCGCCTGAGGCAGAACTCTGAAGACCGCCGTCTGACTCGGTTTCCCCAGCCACGAAGGGCAAACAGAATGGTATTTATATCCTGGGGCTGGGCGGAAAGTTATGTAAGTGAATGTATATGAAATTCGAAGCAAGAGCCTTAGGCATAGTGTCTGCCATGGAAGTGCCCCAAAAATGCCATCCAAAAATCAAAAAACTGCCCGGCCAGCGTGGCTCAGTGGCTGAGTGTTGACCTATGAACCAGGATGTCACGGTCTGATTCCTGGTCAGGGCACATGCCCGGGTTGCGGCCTCAATCCTGCAGGAGGCAGCCGGTCCGTGATTATCTCTCACGATAGATGTTTCTTTCTCTCTCCGTTCCTCTCTGAAATCTATAAAAACATATTTTTTTTGAAAAAACTGAAAAATTACCTACAGATTGAGAACAGAAGCTGCCACCTGAGGGCTCACGCGCTGAACCGAGCCCTCCGACGCGTGGTTTGGCAAGGACGGTATGGTTTTGCTTAAACTGATTTTGCGTCTTTGGACAGGGACCCGGTCTCCAGGGTCCTGCATCCCTGACCGGCCCAAGCCCAGGACCCGGACACGTGTCCACTCAGAGCGCGCAGAGGCCCCCGAATCTGTGGCTTGGGCAGAGAACGCGCCTGCGCCGAGGAGCGCACGTCCTGCAGCCCCTGGACAGCCGGCTTCCTTCCTAAACAGAAACACACGCGTGCCCTCGCCAAGGGTGCCCGAGCGATGGGCTTTCCAGGGTGGCCTGAAGCGTGACAATGTGGGCGTTTCAAGCCTGGTGGTCAATGGCCCGGCGGGGGGGGAGGAAGGGGACACACGATTCAGCCCCCCTGACCCTGACCAGAGCTGACAGCCACCCCCTCCAGTGCGCCCTCACCCAGCCCCCCTCTGACTCTTCGCCACCCCTCCCCCAGAAGGCCCAATGCAGAGCCCGGGCCCCAGTGGGAAAGGTTATGCAACCACCTGATAGCATCAGATTACAAACAACCAAGGTCTCCTCCAGGCTGAGGATGCCAAATTCAACAGAATGTTTCCTCATCACCCAGGGGGAGGAAGGAACAGTTCTGCTCTTCAAATAAAACAACAGAAAAGAGTTTCCAGACAGAGGAGCCTTCTGTCAGCGGACAAGCAAGGCGCTGGCTGTCCGGGCTGCGGGGACGGGGTCTGCTGTGGGGAAGAGGGGCAGCCGCTCTGGGCCGGGCCGGGACCGTGCGCTTGGGGTCAGCAGTGGGCAGGCACCTCTTGTCCTCTTCATGTGGGAGAAGGCAGGGCCACTTTGGGTTGCCTCCTGCTCCTCCCTCCCCCCTCCCCTAGTTCAGTTTCTCCTTACCCCTGCAGGCACAAGCCAAACCCAGCGGGGCACCCTCACTCCTGCATGGGGTGAGGCTGTGACTCCAGGAGACACTGCCTCATCCCATCAGCTGAGCAGGGCGGCAAGGCCAGGAAAGGGAAGGGAAGGCCAGGAGGGGGCCCTGGGGCCTGACACAGCGGGCCAGCCAGCGACAGAGCGGGAGGAGCAGGGCTCTGGGTACTGTTTGTCCTACCCCGTTGCAAAAACACTGACTGTCTTCTCTCTTTCATCAGCTCTTGAGACCGTCCCTCTTACAGCAGGACGTGCAGCCGTCCCACCGACAAGGAACAGGTGGTCTAGAGGGACCCCAGCTCCCCTCCCGACCTGAGCCCTGGCTACACCCTTCCACACAGGGCTCTGCCTGGCTTCCCAGAGCCCCCAGCAGCTTCCTGGGGAGGAGGAGGAGCAAGGCTGTGGAACAGCTGACAGAAGCTGGTTTGGGGAATGAAGATGACCACGTGTTTAGCCCGAGGCCACGGTGGCCTTCAGGACCTCTTGAGAAAAGAAGAAAATGGATCCCGCTGCGCCCCACCACGAATCCCGGGGCGGTGCCTGCCACTCAGATACCACGTGAGGCTCCCTCACAACCCTGGCTGTCTCCTACTCATTCTTCAAAACTAACCACTCAGCAAAGCCTTCCTGTCGGCCTCCCAGTGGACAAGAGGCCCTTGAGCTTCCTGCTATCATGGCGCTCTTACCCTGCAGCAGAATGACCTGCTGATGTGTTCACTCCCATTCTGTCCAACAGAAGTCTTGGACAGCATGCAAATGTTTTCTATTTGCACCATCCAATAGGGTAGCCGCCCGCCACATGTGGCTTCCGAGCCCTTGAAGTATGGCTAAAGTGAGCAAGGAACTGAATTTGAATTCAAATTTGAATTCAAATAGTGTGGCTACTGCCACAGATTTCTGGGCCCTGTCCCCAGAGTTCCTGACTCAGCAGGTCTGGGCTGGGGGCCTAGAACCTGCGTTGCTAACAAGTCCTCCAATGGCGCTAATGCCGCTCGTCCCGAGGCCACGCCTTGACAACATCTGGTTGACATCTGGAAGTTCAAGACGTGGATGACTCTAGAGTCAAGGTGGTCTGGATGTGGATATTCCAAGTTCATGGTTTCCCAAGTGGGGTCCCTGGGGTAGACTATCAGCGTCACCCAGGTGCTTCTTGGAAATGTAGCACCTCCATCGCCATCCCACACCCACTGATTCAGAACTTCACCATCCCTTCAAGCCAGGGCCTCTGATGACCTGTGTCTCCAGCACTGAGCTCCGGGCCCACAGTAGGTGCTCAACTAAAGGAAGGAAAAGAGCGAAGTAGGTTGCCCAGCTAGTAAGTGTGTTTCTCCTACGGCAAGTTGCTTCCCTCAGAGAATGGGCCTCCGTCCACAACCCTCAGCTGGAATCCCTCTTTCAAAACTGCCTCCCAGGAGTGGGGAGAGACAAGATGAGGCAGGTCCTCAGGCAGGAGACCAGAGGTCAACTTTGGGGGAACAGAGCGCTCCCCACAGAGCAGCCACTTACCGATAGACCCTTCCCCCCCTCATCCTTGGTTTCCATGCCTTCTGGATTCTCACCCCGCAGAGTTCTGATTCCAGACTCTCCCAGGCTTTCCAACTGAGCGTGGGAGGTGGCAGCTGGCCTGCGGGAGTCCCAGGTACAAAGAACAGGCCCGTTAACCCCTAATGCAAACAGCCACTCCCCTGCCCCCACCTGCTGCTGTTCCGGGTGTCAGTCCTGACGCCTCTTCCTAGACCAGCTTTCCAGGAACCAGAAGTAGGTTACCGTGTCTTGGACTGGAGAGAACCAAAGAGCTCAACAGAGGGAGAAACCCCAGCCCTGAATGAGAAAGCACCTGCTCACTGCACGGGAGAGGGGCGGTGGCACCCGGGGCCCTGACTCCTGACCCCACCCTCCTGACACGAGCCGTGGCCACAATCCCAGCAGCCGTTCCTTTGTGGAGTTTTCCAGGATCCGAGCCAAGGAGCGCCTGCCAGCTTAAAGGTGACAGAGAAGAAGGAGCGCTCTCGCCCCCGGCCAGGAGGGGCACAAAGGTCATGGTCTGGGAAAGACAAATATTCTGCCTGATGACGATGGGAGGGACTCGGTGTCCTTTGACCTGGACACTGGGGGCCACAGCTCAGGATCGAGCTGGACGGCAGAAAAACCCAGGTACAGGGGTGACCCTGCCATGTCCACCTCCGAACCCCTTGGATACAAGCACCTTCTAAAAAACTCAACTTTTTCGGATATAATAACACCAGTTTGTTGTGGGGGAGAAAATCGCACTTCAATCCTCCAGAGATAATTACCGCTAATCATCGGTTACCTTTTCTTGCCTCTTTTAACAATTTTCCCAAGAATACCTATGCTTATTTCCCTTACCTATCGCTGTTGTGTTTTGTTTTGTTTTACTTAATCTTCACATGTGGATATTTTCCCATTGATTTTGAGAGGGTGGAATGGAAGGGGAAATACACAGAGAGAGAAACATCAGTGTGAGAGAGAGACATCGCTTGGGCTGCCTCCTGCATGTGCCCGACCAGGACAGAGCTTGCAACCAGGGGACAAGCCCTTGACTGGAATCGAACCTGGGACCTTTCAGTCCGAGGACTGACGTTCTACCCACTGAGCCAAACCGGCCAGGGCCTTTACGTGTTATTTGCAGCCTGCATTTTCACTGAGAAGTTCTGCAGACCAATGTTTTCAGGTCAATGATATGCAGCATTTAACACTCCTCTATCGGCAGATACTCGGGCTGTGTGCAAGAAGGATGGCTGTACATGCATCCTTGTGCACTTGGCTATTTATCTCTTCAGGACAAATTCTTCGAGGAGACACGGAAGCATCAGCTGGCACGCACCTTGTTCAGGGCCTGGTCCACACTACCTGACTGTCAGCAAGTGGACACTGAGCTGATAGCTGAAGGATGTTTAAAGAGAGAAGGGCAGTGTGGCGCAGTGGGGAGATTGCCAGCTTTCACTGTGTGTCGGTGGGCAGGTGACTTGGCCTCTCTGAGCCTCTCTCTCTCTCTCTCTCTCCCTCCATCTGTAAACAGAAATGAACCCACCTTTCACGATTGTAAGCTTTAGAGACAATGGGTACAGACACCTTCAGTGAGCTGTGCACCACATTATCTCTTGAATGAATGAAATGAATTAATGGTTGGGTAGATGGAGGGATGGCTTTTTTAAAAGGAGAGAAAGAAGGGAAAGAGAATGAGGAAGGGCAGTGGGATGAGAGAAAGGGAAAGCGCTGTCATGGGCAGGTCCAGGGGCTGGCTCATTGGAGAGGGTGGTCCCTGAGGGAGTCCCAGGAGGAGAGGAGAGACCAGGATGCTCCGGGCTGAACGGAGGCTTTCTCTGCCCCATCAGGTTCTCTACTGGGACCTGGTGGCTATTGAGGACTTTGTCCCTGGTTCACAATGATGCCCTGAGGCCCGGAGATAGAATCCCATGTCCTACCCACAGCAGACCCACCAGCCCCAGCTGAGCCCCTACCTCGAGGGACTTGCCAGGATCCGGTGAAGGGACCCACGCTGCCTGCAAGCTCACATTTCTGAGCCCACGGACCATTGTCGCCTAAAAACCAAAAGGAGAAACATGGAAAGATCAACAAGCCAGTGGACACTTTGGCTGAGCCTCTCTCTCTAGCCCTCCATCCCTGGGCACAGCAGGGGACTGGATGGAAGAGGGACTTGTAAAACCAAGTAGGCCCTTGCCCTTGAAGAGCTGCTGGGCTTTCAAAGAGCAGGATTCCTCCTCCCCTATCCTGAGGCGCCTGCCTTATGGAGTTGGGCCTTTTATAGCTTTAGCAATCTCATTAACAATGCCATCAGCCCTGCCACTACGGACAGAGCACCTACGAAGCGCCTGAGGCTTCACACACATGACCTCATACCCTCCAACATGCTACAGACTAGACCCCATGGTTAGCTTCACGTTGCAGATGAAGAAACCGAGGTGTGTAGAGATCAACCTTCTCAGCAGTCGCATATGGATTCGGATCCAGGTGTCTATGTGACCCGTCGGCAGCGCTCTGACCCCCTGCCTCCTCCGACAGGGACCTGAGACCCGCAGGGCGGTGTGGGGCCTCTGAATGGCCTGCCAGTTCAGCTCCGCTCAGCCAGAGGACAGGACCTGGTGAGCTGGTGGCAACCGGATTCCCTGGACCAGGAAGATGGTGAAGAGGAGTCTAGAACAGTCTGAGTGCTACACAGGTTCGCAACGTCCAGGTTATTCATTAATTAAGCGCAACGCCCAGAGGGCCCTGATCAAGACTTAGGGAGCCAGGGGGGTACCTGCTCTCTCTGTGCAAACCTGTCCGGGGCTCAGCCTTGGAGACCCCATATGGACAGGTGCTCAGCATTCAACCAACCATCACCAGTGGGGCCCCAAGTTCACGCGAGCCTCCTGCCCCGGGGGGAAGATGATCACTTGACCAGACTCAGCCCTCAGGGCGCACGCACAGGCAGCCACAGTGCCCACTGCCTCACCTGTAAACCAGAGGAACGTGTTTCCCTTTGCCGTGCGGTCAGCTCTGTCTTTGATCTGGCCCACCAGGCCGTCCATCTCCCGGAGGCCCGCGGCATACGGCGCACGGCCCTGTGGGTCTGCCGGCAGCTGGGTCCTGGTTAGGGGCACGTGCATGTGGGCCAGGCCCACGTAGAGCAGGAAAGGTCTCCCGCTGGCGCTGGAACAGAGAGCCAAGCGGTCACTCTCCGGAGGTCTTGTCCTCCGTCTCTCCCAGGCCTCGGGGCAAACCCCAGAACACCTCTACCCCACGTGCTCAGGGAGTGCATGTCTGTCTAGAACCTTCCCAGGATGTGTGGAGATCATCTCATCAGCCAGTTAAAACCCGAGATCAGCCCTGGCTGGTCTGGCTCACTGGTTAGAGCATTAGCCCTCAGACCAAAGGGTCTGGTTTCGATTCCCAGTCAAGGGCCTGTACCTGGGTTGCAGGCCCAATCCCGGCCCAGTCGGGGCATGTGCAGGAGGTAACCATTCGATGTTTCTCTCTCTCTCTTTCCCCTCCCTCCCCTCCCTTCATGTTTTCGCTAAAGATCAATGGAAAACATATCGCTGGGTGAGGATTAAAAAAGAAAAAAATTCTGCGCTAGCCAGTTTGGCTTAGTGGATAGAGCATCGGCTTGTGGACTGAAAGGTCCCAGGTTCGATTCCCGTCAAGGGCAGATGCCTGGGTTGCGGGCTCCATCTCCAGTAAGGGGCGTGCAGGAGGCAGCTGATCAATGATTCTCCCTCATCACTGATGTTCTCATCTCTCACCGATCACTGTGCAGCTGTTCCCTGCACAGGCACATCCTGCGGAGAAAGGGAACGGGAGCCTAACTCTCACCCACCATCCTCTGGCCCAGCAGGCCCTGGGGCCCAGGTCAGCACCCACCCGGGGTAGGGGTTGGGGGGGTGCCTTTTCCTAATTTGCAGGTAGATGTCGTGTTGCGGTAGCCTCCCGGATATCGCTGGCTGAGATGTCAGGAATGCTGTAAGCTAGTGTCAAACATGACGGACATTTAACAGGAAGTCAAACCAGCTTACAATGAGATTATATTAAAGACAAAGGTGATACGTGCTCATGACGTGTCACGTCCTGATCATTCTACCGCGTTTTACTGTCATCTGTGCCCTGAGGTTTCCGTCCACGGCGTCTGTGTGATGGCAATACCGCAGACAGTGTGCTGCTGGGCCTCCCCTCCCAACTCCACACTCAGGGACGCGCGCTGGAGGCCGAAACCAGCCTGGGAGAGAGTGTTTATATAGAGAGACGGGGGCATCCGCTACAAATGAGGCCTTTCCCCCCCGAGTGCCAGGTATTGCACATGTAGCAGCTCATCACTACATATGGGCGGGGGCGGGGCGGGGGGCAGCATCGCCCACTCTTTGTCTCCACCCTCATCACTATCCTCCACCGTCATCATCGTCCTGTTAGCATCCTCGGCCGGAGGCTGAAAGGTGCGCGCGATGATGACGGTCGTTACACGTGTGGATGGATGAGAAGCCCAGGCCTTGGAGACCCGCACACGAATTTCAAGCTGTCTGACCCTGGGCGACTGGCTCTACCTCCACGGTAGCCTCTCTATTAATAACTATAAATGATACAAGCTGGCAGCAGGGAGGACACAGGGTACCCAGGATGTACCTTTCCCCCTGTATCTCGATGCCACTTGAGAATCCATGAAGGTGGCGTCTTGCAAAAACCACACAAATTGGCTCCCTGGGGCCTCAAGCCCCAAGGCGCCCCTTGGTGAGGCTCCTGTGCTGAGCAGATGACGAGGATAGTGGTGCTCGGGGAAAAGCCGTCCGAGACAGCGTGACTCTGGTTTTGTTTCTCCATAAGCACCGGCACAGAATGAGGCCAGAACACGCCCGCCTCTCTCCAGGGGTTATCTCTGGGACGGGCATTCAGGGTGATTTTCCTGTTTGCTCACCTGTTTTCAGCAACTCCTAAAGGGAACCTATTATTTGTGTGGCCAAAGGAGTGGAGGGGCAAGCAGAGAGGAGAAAAACAAGTTAAGATGCCAGAGGGGACATTCCAGGGGAGAGCGGACGGGATGGGATGGGCGCGGAGATACACTGAAGGTGAGGGCCTGGGGACTGCATGGCGGGAGCAAATCCTGACCTGAAATTACAGGGCCGGGGAGGGGCACCCGCCTCTCAGGAAAGGCAGGTGAGGGGCACCCACCTCTCAGGAAAGGCAGGTGAGGGGCACCCACCTCTCAGGAAAGCTCCGGGCAAGCAGCTGGCTGGGGAGAGCCAGGCAAGGAGGTGAGACGGGGCTTCCCAGCTGGCAGGACTGCACTGGCTTTCAGGGATGGCCCCATGGCGGACAGGGTTCTCCCCGGAGTGGGCGGCTGCAATAGCCCCCCTTGCATTTCCCCATCCCCCTCTGGGCCTCCGCGTTACAGACAAGCTTCCGGAACCCGGACTGGATCTGCTGGTTCCGTTTGGAAACCCACTGGGCTCCTGCAGCCTGCAGGGCGTCCAAGCAGGATGGAGGGTGTTAGGTGGGGGCTGGGTGAGGGCCAGATGAGGAGGGGCATCCCCAGAGGGGGAGACCGACCCATAAGGAGAGCCCCTCAGGGGGAGGGCCCAGGGCAAGTGGAAGAGAGTCTCAAGATCTCAATGTGGGTCCTGGGCTCCAGGACGTGAGCACCTCTGGGACCTACTGCCAAACGGTGAACAGCCCGGAATCCTGGGCCTCCCCTCTGACTCCCAACCCCCCTCACGACTCCTCATACCTGTGTCCCGCACCCTCATCCTTGTCAGGCCCTCGCCCCTCAGGAGCTTCAGCGCCGCGGCCCAGGCCCCGCAGGAGCAGAGGCCTGGCCCGCGGGGACATGGAGCCCACACCATCTGCTTTCTCCCTTTTCGTCCATTCAGACCTTTGCCTGCTACTTTCAAAAACCCAAGTCACGGATTAGCTTTCAGCGTCGCTGCTAGAGGAAGGATCCAAGTCAAACATTCAAAGACGTCCTGGGGCTGCCCCTTGCCGAGGAGAGCAGGACCCCACACTCCGGGGACCCTGGTAATTCTTACAAACAAGTCACGGGGCGCAGGGGTCGCAGGAGAAGAGGAGGGGCGGGTGGGCAGGAGGAGCAAGGAGCACAGACCTGGGGCCTTTGCTGCTGATTCTGAAAATCACAGAGGAACTGGAACGTCGCATCCTAAAGACATGTGCATGCCTGAGGGTTCCTTTCTGTCTGTTAAAAGCCAGTGGGATTCGTGTGACTTTTCACTTAATAACTGATGAGTAAGTGAGCAAACGCTTCAGCTTTTTCGTGTGGTAAGTATGGTGTTCACTGACTGGTTTGTCCTTCAGCTGATTCATGAACTGGCGAAGGAACAGTGTCGCACTCTTGCCCGGCCGGTGTGGCTCAGTGGCTAAGCGTTGACCTATGAACCAGGAGGTCACCGGTTCGATTCCTGCTCAGGGCACATGCCCGGGTTGCGGGCTTGATCCCCTGTGTGAGGCGTGCAGGAGGCAGCCCATCAATGATTCTCATCATTGATGTTTCTGTCTCTCTCTCCCTCTCCCTTCCTCTCCAAAATCAATAAAACGATATTTTTAAAAAACAAACAACATCATACTTTCTTCAAAGCAAGGACTAAACGGTTCCTAGACCCAGCCGGCTGCCAGCCCTGCCGGAGAAAGCTGTGATGCTGGCAGGGGAGCCCGCCCTCAGTGGGAACGGGGGAGCCAGGAGCTCGGGGAACGCCCCGAGGAACATCCACCCCAGGCCTGGACAGTCCAAGGAGGACTGCTTTCCAGTTTGTTTCCGGGAGACGGGTGTGCATTCCCCTGGACCGGACAGGGAGCTCGCCATGGCTTCGGAGAGCTGAGGGAGGCCAGGGGGCATGGGGGCCGGGGGCCGGGGCGGCGGGGGCACTCGGGGCCAGAGGCCTCTCACCTGGCACGCTCGATGAACTGCGTGGCTTTCTCGGCGTATCTGTGCGCAAGGCCGCTCAGGTTCACGGGCTGCTCCACGATGCGCAGGTTCTCATACAGAGGAAGGGCCACGTCCGTGTAGCAGTCCCTGTCGGGGCTCCTGGGGGCAAACCACAGACGGAGAGCATTCAGTCCCATGACCTAAGTGGTTCTAAGGTGGAGCGAGGTGCTTTAATGCGGCAACGCACCCCATTACGAAGCCCCTGGCAGCCTGGCGCCAGGAGACTTTTCCAGCCGGCCATCTCCTCCGAGGGTAAACCCCACACTGTGCCTCCTTGCACTGCCTTTGAAGAGAAAGACTTGGGAGCTAGAAACCTTATTACTCCCGTGTCGCTGGGAGAGACACGGAGGTCCAAACAGACCGAATCACTCAAGCGGAGCCCCACCCCTGGCTTCTCCCATTGTCCCCCCTAAATGACGACTTGTCCGTGGGGTACAACGACTTCATGAGGCACAACGTCTGACAACAGATGTCCGGGGGCAACGGGGACATTTCGAACCATGTTTAGAGAATTTGGAGACATGTCAGCCACTGGGGGGAAAAATGGAGGCCAAGCCAATACCCCTCCAGGAAAAAACAAACGCAGCCCTTGGTCGTACAGAGCAACACGTGTCTGACCTGCAAATGCCTCCGCAGTGCGGCTGAGGGAGGACCTGGCCGTGCGCGTGGGTAGCATGACCTACTGGGCACCACAGTGCTCGTCTCAAAACCCGTCCCGAGTTTTTCAGCGTTTTAGGATCTCGTTGCAACGCCATCACTTATACTCTTCCCCTCCCCACCCCCCGCAAGCCAGTCCTTTTTCCTATTTTATTTTTAATTATTTTGTTTTTATTGAATAAAGTTAATAAAGTGATACAGGTTCCAGGTGTACAAGTGCATAATATATCGTATGTATATGGTTTTATGTGTTCATCACCCCAAGTCAAGTCTCCTTCCATCACCATTTATCTGCCCTTTACCCTCTTCTACCCCCTCCCCCCACCCTATTTAACATGGATTTAAAAGGAACGGGCTGACATATGTCATAGGGCCACTGTGATCCCCGGGTAAGAAGGCAGTGAGATGCTGTGCACACGGGTCACCTGGCATCTTGTGAAGCGCAGGCCTCAGGGTGGGGTCTGAACTCAGAGACACCAGACTGAGTCTCCATCCCCACCGCCTATAGCGCCAGGGGGACCTGGGCACAGGTACCTTTCTTCCCTGTGCAGCCCAGACAAACCGGGCCCCGCACAGGGGACTGCAGGTAGGTACACAGAGCACCCATGGATCAGCTTCTCAACGAGCAGCCGTTACGCTACGAACTATTGTGCTGTTAACGAACCAGCGAGGCTGCTTTCCCCAAAGGGGTGGGGCTAGGTGCACGGTCTGAACAAGCGGAGCTCGCGATGTGTGTCGTTTTATTACCTGTATAAAGCGCATCACCTTTTTCTTTTATGTTAAGCTTCACCCCAGGATATTTTTCCACTGATTTTCAGAGGGAGAAGGGAGGCGGAGAGGCAGAGAGAGAAACATCCATGCGAGAGACACACGTCAACTGGCTGCTTCCCACACACACCCAGGCCAGGGCTGGAGCTCGAGCCTGCAAACTGGGGTACGTGCCCTTGACCGGAATCGATCCCAGGACCCTTCAGTCCGAGGGCCAATGCCCTATCCACTGAGCCAAACTGGCCAGGGCTTTATCACCTTTTTCTGATTGTTAATGTATTGCAGGCTCATTACTGAAATTTTGAGAAATGCAATGAGAAAGAAAAAGACAACAAACCCCATAGTCACACCACCAGAGTGAACTGCCCACTGCGGGCATGCGTCCTGTGGGTGTCTCCTGACGGGCTACCAAGGCACCCACACTGAGGCAGCTACGATCCCACTGTTGGCGACTGCCTCCTGCTTTCCTCACTCACATCGTGAGCATTTCCCAGGTCATTGATTATGTCTGTACATTAGGGCCCCGTGGCATTCCAATGTCAGGTGCAGGCTTATTTGCAGGGGAGGGGGGTGGGTGAGCTTGTGAGGAGCCCTGTGGGGCAGGTGTGTGGGCCAGGAGCAAAGCCAGCAGGAAGCAGGAGCAGAGGAGGAGGGAACCCCACCTGTGAGACTGCGGCCTGGCCGTCTAAGGAACCCGGCAAATCCCCAAAAGGAAATTCTGTGAAATTCTGTTGGTCTCACCTTTGCTAAAAGCTTTCTTGCTCTTTTTTGCTGTCTTTTTGTTGTTCATCCTCACCTAAGTGTATTTTTCCCCTTGCTTTTCAGAGAGAGTGGAAGGAAGGGAAGGAGGGGCAGAGAGAGAGAGAAACATTGATGTGAGAGAGACACATCAACTGGTTGCCTCCCACACGCACTCCAACTGGGGACAGGGAGCGTACCCGCAACCCAGATACATGTCCTTGAATGTGACCCTTTTGAGCACGGACCGATGCTCTAACCACTGACCAGGGCATTGTTTTGCTGTCTTACCTGTTCCCTGTCAGCCCCTCTGACTTGCTCCTGATGGACCACACCCTCAGGGCATGAGCTCTGAATCCCACAGCCAATTACCTTGATGGTCTCTGGGCCCGGGGGCACGCCGGACAAGGAGGGAGGTTGTAGCCCGGGCTATCTGTGCAGCCCATATCGTGGCTGTATGGGATCCCAAAGTAGTAATCGAACCCTGGAAGAGAAGCAACTGGTTAGCACCCCCACTCAGCTCGGTTCCAGGTGCCAAGGCCCTACACCCGGGACAAAAACGTCATCTTCCCTGATTTAACACCGCAGGGCTCTGGAGGATGTAATTAAAAGAGGATTTGATGAATATCCCTTTGTAGTCTGCAAAGAAAACACTTCGCTGGGTTCTGGCTGGAAGGCCAGATTTGGGATACAGCCTGTGATTAGTTAACCCAGAGTGGGAGGAAGTGGAGAGAATGATGAAGCTGCTACCATCCCCTGCGCAGTTACTGACACACTGGGGAAGTATTTGCTGAAAATCTACTACATGCACGACGCTGGAAGGGACAAAAGAATAAATTCTGCCCTCAAAATACTTCCCATCAGGAGAAAATGTAAGATAGAGATCAAGCTGTAGGAGATGGAGAATCCGTAAGACAGTAAGAGCGACTAGGTCAGGGGTGGGGACCTCTTTTTCTGCCAAAGGCCATTTGGGTATGCATGACATCATTCGAGGGCCATACAACATTATCGACTAAAAAAAATCAGCCTTTGGTCAGGCATATATTTGTGGTTAATTCTCACCTAAGGCCATTTTTTCCCTTGATTTTCAAAGAGAGTGGAAGGGAGGGAAGGAGGAGCCGAGAGAGAGAGAGAGAGAGAGAGAGAGAGAGAGAGAGAGAGAGAGAGAGAGAGAGAGAAGGGGGGGGAGACTTGGATGTGAAAGAGAACATTACCTCACTCCTAGCGCCTCGGCACGGCCAGACCAAATGACTTTCGGGCCGTACAAGGCGCATGGGCCACACGTTCCCCACCCTGGGTTAGAGGAAGATGTCACCCCCAGATGCTGGGCAAGGGGGTGGAGGCAGAAATCTCAAAGTGCTTCTAGGAAGGGGGGGCATTTCAGCTAGACCTCAGGAGGCTGGTGGGCCTGGGCCTGGGCCTGAGGTACTGAGGTGGGGAGGGGAGGGGGTGCAGGATGTGAGTTAAATTGAGGCATAAATACCCCTGCGGACTTTTTCCTGCCATCCTTCCTCATCCTGTCTCTTCTCCAACCCCAGCTTTAGTGTTTAGTTTCCCACGGGATTTCTCTTCTCCTCCCCCAAGTCCCACTGGGTTCGGGTCCCTGCTCTGGTGACCCTATCGGACAATACACTAGATGGGTCTGGACCTCACATCAGCTATGTCCCCTGAGATGAGAGGAACCAGGTCAGGGAAGAGAGAGTGGGGCTCGAGATAGGGAGCCAGGAGGCAGACAGGAACCAAGGAGAGGGGACAGGGAGGAGGATGTGAGATCGAGGGGAGCTCAGGCACCCCAAATGCGCCCAAGGGATACTGTGACCGAAGATATCCTCACTCAGGAGCAGGACGGCTTAAAGGTTATTTCAGCCCTTTACACAGAGGTCCTTCTTTCCTGTTTCCCAGATAACAAGCCCCCAAGAGTTCTTACCACGGAAGTTGGGGTGGTAAGAGCTGTGATGCCCAAGGTGCCATTTGCCTGCAGGAAAACGAGAAAGAGACTTTCAGAGGCATCTCATGGGGGCCCCCGCCCCCCGCCCCCCACCCCCTACGGGAGCTGATCACACTCTCAGTTCCTCATCAGCATTGCCCTTTACTGGGTTCCGGCTGGAAGGCCAGATCTGGCTGCAAGTGATGAGGCTGCAAACACAGTTCCAAAGCCAAGCCCTGCTCTGTGGGACCCAGAGGGAGTCCACAGGGAGACAGAAAGCGAGCAAGGGTGACTCAGCATCCCCACAGGAGGACGCACAGTGAAAGGGGACGACAAGCCATTTCTGAGAGCCCAGCGAAGCCAGCAGGCCGAGGTTCCAGTGCCCACAGCAACCCCCTTAGCCAGCTGCACCCACCACCCTGCTCTCCTGGGCTGGGGCCCTGCCAAGGGTGCAGGTGCTCGCCCCACAGTCTCAGAGACGCCCGGGTTCGCCTGGTTGCATCACCTTTTCTGGCCAACGCCCACAGTCTGCAGAGCATGAGCGAGAAACAGCCTCCTCACTGCGGTTCAAGTGCACAGACACCCACCCAGCTGCCAATGACGAAAGTCCTCGCTTTGTCGATGCCTAAGGTCCCGGTGGGTGGGGGGAGAGGGGGATTGGTGATGCAAGCCAAGTGCTCAGATAATGCTGGACATCTCTGACCTGCTCAACCTGCTCTGAGCAAAGGGCCCAGGGAAATCACTCACAGGCAAAGGGCCCCGGAAATGAATGTGGTTCAGAGATCTGAACAGTGGACCCTCACTGCGGCCCGTCTGCCAGCACCCCTGTCTCTCCTGCTTCACGCCCGGGGGCAGGAGGCAGGATTGCCACCGGACCCAGCTCTTGGAGAGTCGGCATGACAAGCACTGGCAGCCAGAGGAGGAGGCCAGGATGGCTGGGTTGCCTTGGCCCCCGGAGGAGAGATCAGCAATGAAGCAAAGCTCGAGAACAAGTTGGACCAGACACACCTGTCTCATCTCCCCGCTCCCGGCCAGGCAGCGCCGAGCAAGTCTCCACACCTTCCTGAAACTCAGCGTCCTCCCTGGACAGTGGGGCAAACCATGCCCAGGGCACTACCCAACGTGGAGCAAATAAACTCTTAGCCGGGTGCCTGGCACAAAGTAAAGACAAAGTACGAGGTACCTAGTGAGAAAGGAAAGCAAGCTGGTGGACAGTGTGGCAGACGCTGCTGTTTGCCTGCCCTACGCCCATGTCCCCACTCATCCCGCTCACAGAACTGTGGTTTTGGGAACCTGGGGTCAGGAACCTGTGCCTGAGGCCAAATCGCCCATTATAATCCTGAACCCCCCTTTTCCCAGACTTCCTTGCAACAGAGTGGCCATGTGACCCAGCTCCAGCCAATAAGGTGCCAGTGCACTGCTGGGGCTGAGAAAAGATTGTGTTCCTGATAAAAGGGAACAAGTGAGCTAGCACTGCCTCCCTCTCTTTTTCCTTCCTTGAAGTCAAACGATGGCGAATGGTCTGAGGCCGCCCCACGGCAACCGAGAGGCAACAAGCAGGAGGACAAAAGCCAGCAGAGTAAGGACAGCAGAGCAGACATGGTTTCTCTGAGTGGCTGAGCCAGTAGAAGCAATCGCTTACCCCTACGCTTATTAGAACGAGAGGAAACTAGCTCAGAGTCCCTTCGGCCCACTGCTGAGTCTTCACAATTACTTACAGCCCAAAGCATTCCGAGCTCGTACAGCAAGAAACCAACAAAAAAGCAGACAGCAGCAGGCGAGGCGGCAGAGTGTGAGGGCTGCACAGGGGTGAAGCAGCCAGCCCCCTGCAGTGGGACCTGGATTCTCAGACTTAACTCTCGGGAAGGCTGCTCGAAAACCAAATCACATTCCCACCATTAGGAATAATGTAGCTGAATTAACCCGTTCCAGACCCCCACATGATCCTCGGTTTTAATCCTTCTCATATACAGCACATGTCTAATGTACTGTTTAATCTACAAATAAGCACTGTGAAAACAAAAAGGACATGAAATGTACACGAAAATAAATGGAAAGTCAACGAAAAGGAAATGAAATGTATAGTAGAAAATGAAAATGTAACCGTAATAAGCAACAACAAAAAACACCAAAACCAAATATTCACAGCACAATTTCCTGCGATGTTAACAGGAGGTTTAGTGGGAGCTGCCTCATACTCTTGCATTCTCTCCTGTGTCACCTGAGAGACACGTGACAGATCAGAAGCTGTCAGCATGCAAGGGTTGTTGGGTTGAGAAGCGCCTGTTGGGCAGGAGACATTCGAGGGCCCAGGTCTGGCTGTAACTGCAGTGGGAGATGGGGGTTGGGCTGTGGGCGCCCCATTACCTATCATCCCGGTGAGGTAGCCGGCCCGCTGCAGCACCTCGGCCAACGTGGTCTCGTTGAGTGGAAGGCCCCCCACAGAGGTGACTGCAAAGTTGTGTGTGACTCCATTGCGCAGGCCCAGCCGGCCGGTGAGCAGGGCGGCCCGGGAGGGCGAGCAGGTGGAAGCAGCTGCGTGGAAATCCACAAACCTGCACGGAAAGGAAAGTGATCGCGATCTCCCCATCCCCCGCCCCCGACCACAGAAAGCCAGGCCAGGAGAGAAGTCAACTCCCACTCTGTTCTGGGGACTCCAGGGCTGGGAAGAAGCTCGCCCAGTAGAACATGTGAAGAAAAGGAAGCCCAGAGAGGGAAGGTGACTAATCCAAGGTCACACAGGTCATTCCAAGTGATACACTCCAACAGATTTAGTGGATCCTCTTTATCCAAAGACTAGAGGCCTCCTCCTCCCCATACAATCATAGTGCTTTTGACATATCCTTTACAACACTGAAATGTAATTCTTTTTAAAAAATATTTTTATTGACTTCAGAGAGGAAGGGAAGGGGAGTGAGAGGTTGAAACACCAATGATGAGAGAGAATCATTGATTGGCTGCCTTTGGCACGCCCCGCACTGGGGACTGAGCCCAGAACCCAATCATGTGCCCCTGACCAGACTTGAACCTAGGACCCTTCAGTCCACAGGCTCCATGCACTGAGCTGAACAGGTTAGGGCTAAAATATAATTCTTTATGTTCA
>PVJC01019151.1:0-30540 GCA_004026665.1 Murina feae
TAGTTTGACAGTCTGTTCAATGCTGTTCTGCCTCTGTATCTGTTTATGTTTATCAATTTATAATGGTCTTTATTATCCATAAATAAGTGAGATCATGTGGTATTTTTCTTTCATTGACTGGCTTATTTCACTTAGCATAATGCTCTCCAGTTCCATCCATGCTGCTGCAAATGGTAAGAATTCCTTCTTTTTTACAGCAACATAGTATTCCATTGTGGAGATGTACCACAGTTTTCTAATCCATTCATCTGCTGATGGGCACTTAGGCTGTTTCCAAATCATAGCTATGGTAAATTGTGCTGCTATGAACATAGGGATGCATATATCCTTTCTGACTGGTGTTTCTGGAAACCATAGCTTTTTAATTATCAGTATATTTTCTGCAGAATAGCTAATTTGACATCTTATATCCTCTAAAAAAAGGATATTGCAATAGGATTCAAAAGATTATTTATTCTTCTGTCAGTTTGCTGTATGAACTAATCTGTCAGGATGCATATATTCTAATGTTTAATGTCCCAACCTTTAACAAAAAAATAATAACTTGATCTTCAGAATTAATCATCTCAAAAGTATGTCAGCTTCTCAGACATATGGTAAAATACTAGTACAATGGGTAACTCATGTAAAAAACAAAACAAAACAAAAAAACTCAGTAGATGCAACTTGTGAAACTGTATTTCCCATAGCCCTTATGCTGAAGAAAAAAAAAATCACTTTTTAAAAAAGTATATATCCTAATTACATTAATTGAAGATACTATATCATCTTGGATAGTATTTGAAGAGATGGAAGATGAATAAGTTATAATTTCCATTTGAGTACAGAAAAAGGCTGTAAGTGAAGTATTAAAATTAAATAGTCACATAGATAACCCATCTTGTACTCAATAGTTTTAGTCTTTTGAGGTGAAAGTACTTATGTCAGACAACTTATGAAATGATGACCTAAAAAACCTAGTTTGTGACCACCTATAATTTCCTGTTTTCAGTTCACAAAACGAAGAGAGCTCTTTGTACAAAGAAGTCCAATATCTATTCAGTAAAAGAACACACAAATTCCTGAATCAGTTGGTACTTGAAATTCTTCATAGCAATGAGTGATAAAGGTGTCTCCAGCTGCAGTTTAGTGAATACATCAGAGAGCCTTACAAATGACCACTGATTCTAGGGGCAATGTTCTTACCGCGTTCCGTCTTTCCCCCACTCTTCTATTCCTCACTCTCTTCCTTCCTTTCAAAAACTCCCTCAAAATCCTTCCATCTCAAAAAATCCAAGTTGTGGCAGATATTCGTTAAGTCTATCTGAACTTGCTTAGGAAATTAAAATTATTCTTCTATGTAGGACAAGCTTTATAAAGGGGGTCAAGAATAAATAGGTATACGGTGAAGAAGAGATTTGTTGAACCATTATGGCTGATGAAACATGTTTTGGGAGCATAATATGAGGACCCTGAGACCTACAGACAAGGCACAACAGAGATTAGATTCTTCAGGAAAATCAGCAGAATTAGAATTAACTTTACAATACAATGAAATCTCAGAGTCAAAATAGTACAGCACCTGCCCTTTAAATCTCATCTTAGATGTATTCCCTTTTTCAATGTTCCTTAGTTTTTACATAAATTGACTGAGTTATTTTAACTGTCCCACTCTCCCAAATTAAGGTCTTCCTCTATTTTTCACACCTTTCCGATAAAGATGTTTTCTCACTCTTTACCTCATGTATATTCATTCTGCAAGTCTCAACTTAAAATGTTGTTTCCTTTAAAAAGGCAATTACTGGTTCTTCCTAATGCTTCAATCCATTCTAAATTAGTCCCTCTATATTTTTTTAGTATCCTATATGTATCTATGAAATACTTGCCAAATTATAATTATATATTATTTTTTAAAATTCTATATCGCTGCACTATCCTGTAAAATCCAGGAAGGCAGGAACCATGTATCTTTCATTCATTCTATATCCTCAATATCTGGCACAATTCTTTTCACATGGAAAATGTGCAATGCATAATTATGGAAGGAAGGAGAAAAAGGAGGAGGGATTTCTTTGTATATCACCATATAAGAAATTATAAAATAAGTTTCCATTTGAGTACAGAAAAAAATAAAATGTTGGCCTTAATGTAACCACAAATGTGTACATGGAATAAATTTTGTGAAACATATGGATAATTTACATGATGAAATAATTATTACAAACAAATAAAATTTAGTAACTCTAAGAAAAGAGATGACAAATACACACTTAGATCTTCTTAGCGAGACAGTTTATGCATGTACATTACTTTTTTGCTTTTGAAATACTTTCCCCAAAAGATTCCATTAAAATGGTGATATCTATTCATACAAATTGAACAGAAAATATTTTATCCTTTCTGTATTGTTTGAAAATAAAATGTGGTTATTTTTAGGTTGCTAGAGATTATGGCTTCTCATAAAGCGTAAGATCTGAAATACACTTCCGAAAACTGATACTATAGATCAGTTAATTGTAATAATTATTTCATTACTAGGGGCCTGGTGCACAAAAATTTGTGCACTCAGAGGGTGGGGGTCTCTCAGCCCGGCCTGTGCCCTCTTGCAGTCTGGGACACCTCGGGGGGGATGTCCACCTGCTTGGCATGCCTGGCCAGCCTGGGTGAGAGGCTGAGGGCCATTTTCAGGCTGTCCACAGCCTCTTCAGGGTTCGTGCACTGGGGGGTGGGAGGGCTGGTGAGTGCAGGCCTAGATGTTTCCCACTAGAGGGCCCACAATCGCACACGCCTGGTGGGCCCCCACCACTGAGGCGACACACCTGGCGCAGAGCTGGGTGGCAAGCCAGGGGCGGACGCTGGTGCAGAATCCCTCGGTGTGGCCCTGCTGCTGAGCAAACATACCTGGGGTGGAGCCAGGCAGCGAACTGGCTTCGGATTCTCCGCACTGTGCAGCAGACGCTCCCGCACGTCCTGTGGAGACCCCTGGGGGGTGGATGAAGATAGCAGACCCTGGACTGGTGCTCCCACATGCCTCCAAGGAGGCCCCCAGGGGGCAGAGTCAGGCAGCAGACCCAGGACAGCTGCTCCTGGATGCCCCGAGGAGGCTCCTGGGGGGGCGGAGCCAGGCAGTGGTCACAGGATGGCTGCTCCTGCAAGCCCGGTGGAAGACCCACTCTCCCACACACCTGGTGGAGGCCCCCGGGGGGGTGGAGCCAGGCAGCAGACCCAGGACAGCTGCTCCTGGACGCCCCAAGGAGGCCCCAGGCCGGACCCCCCCTCCCACTGAGCTGACACACCTGGCGCAGCTATGCCGGCTGGCGGTGGAGGCTCCCAGTGCAGAGCCGCCCTGCCAGCCTCCATCTTGGCTGGGTTAATTTGCATACAGCTGCTCTGATTGGCTGGTGGGCGTGGCCATGAGCAGAGGCTCAGCCAGCCTAGGCAGGCAGTTGCAACAGAAGCCTTTGGTTTGCTCTAGTTTCATGGCTGTTGGCCTCCATCTTGGCTGGGTTAATTTGCATACAGCCGCTCTGATTGGCTGGTGGTAACGGTCAAATTTGCATGTTTCTCTTTTATTATATTAGATGTTTCCAGGCACTAGCTCATTAGCACAGGCAACTAGAGACATTTACAGCCTCATAGTTAGCCGGGAAGGAACAATAGGGATGAGATGAAGAAGTCTTAGTCCTCAGTCAAGAGCATCAAGCTCTGCTGATAACACCACCTTCAATGGCTATGGGACTTTGGGCAAGAATAATTCACCTCTCTGTCAATTCTCTCAATAATGAAATAAAACAGCTGTCCTATACAGAGCTCCTAAGTCTCTCCCATTTCTCAGATGAGGAATCTGAAGTCAGTTCCTCAGCACCACACAGAAAGTGCACCACAGTCCCAAGACTAGAACCCACAAGGTGTTGACTTCCATTCCAGCGTGATTATCAGAACACAGCACTCTCTGCTTGTAAATGATGAGGCTCCATCTTTTTTTTCCCCCTAAATATATTTTATTGATTTTTTTTACAGAGAGGAAGGGAGAGAAAACATCAATGAGAGAGAAACATTGATCACCGGCCTCCTGCACACTCCTCACTGGGGATGTGCCCACAACCAAGGTAACATGCCCTTGATTGGAATTGAACCCGGGACCCTTCAGTCCTCAGGCCAATGCTCTATCCTTCAAGCCAAACTGTCCAGGGCAACATTACAACTCTTGTCAGCAAACCATCTTAAAGAGTTTTGACTTTGCTACAAGAACAGCAGGAAACCTTTTAAGTATATAAGCATAGAGGTGATGACTTCAGAATTGCGTCTAATAAGATCTCTAGTTGTAACAAGAATATAGTATTTTGGGGATAGTGTGGGACAAGAATAGAGGCAGTAAGACCAGTTAAAAGATTGTTGAACTAATCTAGGCAGGAGATGGTGATAATATAGACCAAGTTAGTAATAGAGAAGATGTTGAGGTAGGAGCGGGGTAAGCATTAGTCGGGGCCACTGTTGTCTATGCTAAGTGTGCCTATGTTGCATTCCAGTACTTTTACTTTGGTTAATTCAGCGCCAGAATACCAGCCAAGCCTAGTCCTTGACTGACGGAAATGGACAGCTAAAATAGCACCGATAATAAAGTACAACCAAGTAAATAGTCTGAGTACGTCAATACAAACGATTACTCTTGTGAATGGCTTAGTCATATCACTTAAAGTTACTAATCGCCACGCAGTACATGCCAGGAAGTGACCCTTTGATATCAAATCTCACTGCCATCTTAGATTTGCTCAGTTTTTCCTTTTCCTTTATGCCTGGTCTCTCTCCACAAAAACAAGAAGGCCAGGAGGATGGACATGCTGTGCTGAGCAGCAAGCAGCTAGACAGTAACTATGGGTGTGATGGTGGAAGAGCATTTGTCAAATGTTACAATAAAAATTTACATAGGGAACCCAATAAGAACCCAGAAGAAGAAAAAAGATTAGAGTAGCTGTTAGGCCATAGTTGGGAGGTAGTAAATGAGAATAATATGTGCTACTCTCTTGAAAGATTTGGTTCTGAAGGTAAAAAGTTATAGATCACTAGCTTGAATTAAGGAGATTAATTATAGGTGTGGTTTCAGAGGAAAGAACCAGAAGGGGGGACTGAAGATAAAAGAAAAATTGATACAGTGAGTGGATTACAGTCCTAAGTGAGATGGCAGAGAATAAGAGCAAGTGGTGGAAATGCAGGTAGAGAGCTAGCTATGGAATGGAGGCTTCCACTGACCCTTAAGTAAGGGAAGCATGGATGGTGAGAATGGAGATAAATTTAGAAGAGTGAGTTTACACCTCATAACACCGGAGGACACCTATAAACACAACTCATTTCAACAAATTACCTCTGTACTAATGTTGAATAGGAGTCAGAGACTGGTTATGCAAGGGTGGCATTTGTCTCTGGTGATATTGTTGCTTTTCAGATTTGGTAGCAGGGGGAGAAACAAATAATTTAGCAGTTAATAAAATCTTTTTGAAATGAAAGGGGATAAAATAAATAATTTTCTACTGCCTATTAGGTGTTATTTTCTATTTATAAATATTAAGTAATATATTAGCTGAGAAAGAAATAAAGATAATTTACATAAATTAATCCAAACTGCCATCAACTTTATTAATTAAAGAATATCAAAGGGTCATAATAGTTCATAGTACATGCTCTAATTTAATTTCTATTAGCATTAGCCATCCAACTTGGTGTAAAAATGTGAAAGGGCCAGTCAGAACCATTTTTCCATCAAGAGAAGGAAGACTTAAAACTGAGGAAGTAGGTATTGGAGTTGGATCATGTGGACCAGAAAGTTTGGAGGGAAGGAACATAAGCTCCTCGTCAAGAAAAGCTGAAATGAACAAGTTTGGAGGACTTCACTTTTCAAGAAGAAAAATAGACCCATAAAGTATAAGGGAATATCCATAATAGTGTCAAGTAGATTTAGTAGGAGTGACAAAAACATAGGCTGAGAAAAAAAAATCCAAAAGAAAATAAGAAGACCTAATTCACATAAATCAATTGGAATATGAGGAATTTGTTTACATCATAACAAGAAATTTATGGCTTACATCATTTTATCTACACAAATGACAGAGATGAAAATTCTAATTCAAATTGATGTCATGTGCTCAGCAGATTTAATACTACCTCTCTTTAGTACTCTTGTGTAGTCATTCCCAGCTTCCAACAGTTCTCACCTAATGTCTTCTTCTGACCATTAATCTTACCTACTGAAACCAATTTTCCTCACCATGTTGATAACAACATTGTACTAATAAAGCAAGAAATTAGGCAAAAAAGAAACTTGCCAAACATTCAGAAAGAGATAAGAAATGAACTCAAAGGCCACAGATAATCTATAATAATAAAAGGGTAATATGCTAATTACACCAGATGGTTTCCAGACGTCATTCCTGATGAAGCTGGGCTGGAGGGAAGCCAGCCAGGTCCCGGGTGCCTGCGGGCAGCCAGAGGTGGGAAGCAGCCCGGGTCCCAGGTGCCGGAGGGAAGCTGGTGCCAGAAGCAGGGGGGCAGGGGGGGGTGCGCACTCTAGTAATAAACATAAATGTGAAAAGAGTAACCAAACGTGATTTCTTCATTCTATAATTATTGATTTGTTGCTACTGGGTCCTAGGCCAGAGATGAGCAAGAGATATCTGGCTGTGACCGAAAGCAAAGAAACTCTCAAATACTACTGAGCATTGACAAAAGGATACAGTGGGAGTCAGAGTGATTATGCAAGAGTGGCATATGACAAACAGGAATTGGCTCCCATTGGCTAAAGGGAAAATCTGAGTTATTAAAAAAAAAAAATGAATGCAATTGATTATAAGTAATTGAATATACAGGAAGTCGTTGATCCTAATTCTCAACAAGACAGAGGAAGGTCCTTTGACTCTCTCAAAAACAATAACAACTTATTCCACAGCAGGGAAAATAGGTTGGCACCTTTTTCTCCCTTGACAATTCACAATTGAAAGAGAATGATTAGACACCTATTTTGCTTTTTCCTTTACAAACTCTCTTTTATTGTAAGCCTGTCTCAGTTCAGGCTGCTATAGCCAAGTATTGCAGACTAGGTGGCTTAAACAGCAAACAGTCGTTTCTCACACTTCTGGCCTCCTTGAAGCCGGAGATCAGAGTGCTGGCAGACCTCCTGATGTCTGGTTCGGGTCCATTTCTTTCCTGCTTTGCAGATGCCCCATCTCCTTATAGTCTCGCCAGGTGGAGAGCAGAGAGCTAGTTCTCTGACCTCTTCATCTAAAACCAATAATCCCACTCATGAGGGTTTACCTTCATGATCTAATCACTCCCCAAGGCCCCATTTCCAAACACCATCACATTGGGGATTAAATTCAAACATATGATTCGGAAGGAAAACAAACATTCAGGACATAATACAACCAGCTAGTTCTAGTTTCCATAGTTGATGAAGGACAGTTTTTCTTTTCATGGTATTTCAAATAAACTTGGAAACAATTACAGGTTTTGAAAACAATCATTTTGTAATTCCGGATGAAACAACCAATTCAGGCATTAATCATCAATTTATTAAAACTCTGAGTAAAAGGTTAATTGAGATCTTTGTACAGAGCAACGAGGTTTGTCATCAGCTGTGCCCCTGTGATAATAGCCCCACTAAACATTTGGGGAAGAGTTAGACAGAGACCCATCTCCCTATCTTCTATGTGGGAGGCAGAGTGTAGCATCACTAAAAAACAGGGCAACCAGACCCTTTTCCTAAGGTGGTACAATAAGAAGCACACAACAAGACTTACGAAGTTGTCTTGCCAAAAATTTATCTGAATCTATTCAAGTCTCTAGAGTTAATCTCCACCTCTGGAAATAAAAAGAATAGAGAATCATTAAGCATTAAGCAACACCCAAAGAAAGTAACCAAATTAATTTAGAAAGAGGATCATTCATCTTCATTCTTAAGATACTATCTAGGTTTCTGTTTTAAACTGAAAACATGGAGGGCAAAAAAAGACAAAACTGAGCTAGGGAGGAAAACAGAGCAAAAATAAACTAAATATGATGTATGGACTTTGCTAATGTATGGACAAACTGCAGGGGAAAAAAGATATTTTAACACAACTGAAGAAATTTAATTATAGAATGGATAGAAATTATAATAGACGAGAGGCCTGATGCACAGAATTCGTGCATGGGTAGGGTCTCCAGGCCTGGCCGGCAATAAGGGCCAATCTGTGGGGTAACCAGCAGGGTGATTGGAGGGCGGGGGGGATGCTGGCACCTGCCTTAGCTGGCCTGGGGCCTGCAGGCCAGGGGCAGCTCCTGCATTGAGCATCTGCCCACCTGGTGGTCAGTGCGTGTAATAGTGACTGGTCATTCCATTGGTCCTTCTGCTGTTCGATTTGCATATTAGGCTTTTATTATATAGGATAATAGGTATTAAATTATAAGTATGATATAATGGTTGTCTAAGAAAATATCTATATTTTAGGTTATGCACTGAGCTAGATAATGGTAATATGCTGTCTATAATTTCTTTTAAAAATTTTCAACATAGAAAAGAGAAAATTTCTTAAAGCTGAAATGAAACAGATACAGCAAATCTTAACTAATAAAAGTGTAATATTAAAATTAACCATTTCTCCAGGATGGAGTAAGCCACGCCCACCATCCAATCAGAATGGCTGTATGCAAATTAGCTCAGGCAAGATGGCGGCTGCAGCCCTGGAGGCCAGTGCAGTGCCAGCAGCAGGGTGAGCGGGATGTGGGGGAGGGAGGGAGGGAGATGGCATGGTGGCGGTTGGTGTGGGGGTGGGGAGCAATCAGCCTGGTGATGGGTGGTGTGGGGGTGGGGGTCCTGATCAGTTGGCAGTGGATGGTATGGGGTTGGGCGGACGGGATCAGCAGGTGGCAGGTGATGTGTGTGGGGTGGGTGGGGCGAGATGTGCGGGTGGCAGGTGGCAGGTTGTGCGGGTACAGGCTGGGCTGAGGGACCCCCAAGTGCACAAATTTTTGTGCACAGGGCCCCTAGTGTCAATATAAGTGTTGTACTATTCCCATTACTTTGGGGTATATTTGAAAATAGCCATAATATTTTTTAAAGTTGTTGCAAATATCCAGGGGAGAAATGAATATGGTTTGGGCATGGGTAGTTGTGGTAGAAAGTGAATAGACTTGGAAAATATTTAGTGACAGTTAACCGAGTTGCTGAAGGACTTGATAGTTGAGAATGATGGAGTTGAGTCAAACGAAAGAGCTGGGGTTTTGATGCTTAATGTGGAAAGACATATAAATGCTAACTGCGGAACAGTGGCCTGCAGAAAGCAGTATCTGGTATCCGAAGGGCACGGATTTAAACTCTAACTCCTAGCGCACAGGGCACAGGAGGCTGAGCAGACTATCTTTCTCCTATCTAGTCTCAGACTGTGGCCTGGCTTCAGTTCTCATTCATCCATCAGCAGGTCTTAGATCTACCTCATCTGAAATTTGAGCTACCTCCCGAGAGCAACAGTTAAGCTTACTCATAGAACTTTCGATCTTGATCTGTCAGAAACTGGCGTGCTACCTTTTCCATTCTCCATTCTGACAGTCAATATACTGTTCCTCCTGTATTTCTTGTTAATGATTTATTAATCACTCACCTAGTTATTCAACAGAGAAACCAAGTTGATCTTATCTCTCTCCTCTCCCATCTCATACAATCAGTCACAATGTCCTGTTGCCCCCAAAGCACCTCTGCCATTTGTCCTTCTTTTCTCCTTCCACTGTTTTTACTCTAGTTGATTTCTTCATTGTCTCATGTAGGAAAGGCTTTCAAACGCCTTACTTCTTCCTGTCATTTCTCTCCCAGATGACTATCAGAGTTTTCCTTTTACACCTACCATATGAAGTCCATTAGACCACAATCAGGACCCAGCCTTCCTTTCCAGCCTCATCTCTTGTACACCTGCCTGTGTGCAGTGGGTTCTACAAGTGTGTCCCAGTCAGCTCGTCCCAGAAGACAGTGTGTTCCATTCTTCCCCTGGATCTTTGCTTCTTGGTCTTTGCTGGTCCCCCTGTGCACTCACTCCCAGGCAGAGGACTAATTCCTAGCCCCTCCCTCTACTCCTGCAAGAGTTTCACTTCCTTCTGCTGAGTTAGTTAAGAGCTTATCTCCCTCCCCTTTCATATTGGGAACAAATGGAGGACAATGAGCTTGCCATACCCATTTTTAAAATTTTTCAAATAATTTGACACTTAAATAATTTATACAGTGGTCATACTGTTGTCTTACTCATTTTTATTGCCTGTCACTCAATGTCAGATGTATATTAAGCATTAAGTGACTTGACTGTTTCTTGAAATGTGTTCAATCTACATTTTCTTTTGAAAATAAGTATGGTGAGTTATGATTAATAACCTAAAAATGAAATCGACATAAACCTTCCTCCTTTTATCTTATTTAATTAAATAAACGTGATCTAGTCATTAGTGACAGAAATAAAACATTGCGTGCTAAACCTCATTAGACTTACTTGAGAATCCTGTCCTGATTTCTTTGCAGACTTAGGAAAGAGATGTTTGATCAGGTCTTTTTTTTTTTGTTCGTGTTCTTTTTATTAGCATGATTCTCTTTTCTGCACTCCTGCCTACATTTGCTTGCACAAGTGTCTGGTAAGAGGGATTGCGTGGGCCCTGTGCCTTCTCTCTGTTTCAATAGATCACTAGCAGTAAGACTGTAGATGCGGGCAGGTGGTTGTGCACCTTCTTGTAAGTTGTGGCCCATATGACTGACTATTCACTGACCAGTTAGAAGAGTCAATAATATTAGGCTCTATACAGAAGAAAGCAGAGATATTGATTTTACACCAGTCCACAAAGAAGTCAAATTGTATCTCAACCCTTCAGAGTAAAACACATTATTTGTCAGAACTTGATCTCAAGTTAGCACTTCTGAGGAAACCATGTTTGACCTTTGTCTCTATTATCACAGGGTAGCAGAACTGGAAAGACAGCATGAGCCTCCATGCTAGTATGAGCTTTGTACTTAAGTCTGATCGGAATCATGTCCACGTGTTACTGCTTATGTGTGAGATACTGGGAAATAGATTCTTGTTCCATTGCCTTCACACTCACAGATCTGTGGTGGCAGTTAGTTAGGGAAGGGAGGGAGGCTGAAGAAGAGTAATACACATGGAAGAAAGATACTTGCTAACTGTGTTTGATCTGTATCATGATGATGGTGAAGAAAAAACACAAAACAATATACTAAGAAATCCCAAATATGTAGAAACCCCTACAAGGACTTCCCTAAGTGCGGCTGAAATGGGCATTACCGGCATCACAGCGGAGTTGTTTATTCTTCCTTGTCACAGTACAACCAAAGAGAAATAATGAAATGGACAACGGAACGTGGGTTACGTGGCACTGAATCTAATGTATTACATATTTTCTCTTAGACTACCAAGCCATTTCCTTAAAGCTATAGGCACTTCTCAAAAGTGTAAATCCTTACATACATAATAGCAACTAGAGATTAATCTGATCAAATATGCTTATTCAGGTTCATTGACAGTTCCACATTAATTGTTGCTAAAGTCACTATGAAGAACAAAGGAGCTGACAAATTATCTCCAGCTTTTTTGTGAAGCAATGGAGTATTTTTATTTTCTATATTTTGTAAGTCAATTTTTTTATTGATTTCAGAGAGGAAGGGAGAGGGGAGAGAGAAATAGAAACATCGATGATGAGAATCATTGAATGGCTGCCTCCTGCACGCCCCTTGGTGGGGATCGAGCCCACAACCTGGGCATGTGCCCTTGACCAGAATCGAACCCAGGACCCTTTAGTCCGCAGGCCGACGACGACGGTCTATCCTCTGAGCCAAACCAGCTAGGGCCATTTTCTATTTTGAATCTGAGTTGACTCAACCAACTCCTGTAAATTCTTTCTTTCTTTTTTTTTCCAGAACAAAAAAAAATTGTTCTGAATGAAGAAAATTTCTTAGTGTAGTCCTGCCCTTATAAAACATGAATTTTTTTGTAATATCACAAAGAATTAAGCTATAATCACATTCCTGGGCATTTATAATTTCTTTGTGGATATCATAAGTTGATCAATAAACATTAGCATACTAATAAGTTGGATCCTTTGGGAAGTGGTGGTTTGTGGAATTTGTACCCTTACCCTAAGGAGATAATTCAAAGTGATCCTGAATTCCTTGTATTCCAGAGTGTTCATGTGGCAAACATGAAAATGTCATTATTTTTATGTTTGCCACATGGGAGAGAAGGAGGGAGGGAAGGAGGGTGGGAGGGAAGGAGGGAGGGAGGCAGAGAGGGAGGGAAGCAGAGAGGGAGGGAGAGAAGGAGGGTGGGAGGAGGGAGAGAGGGAGGGAGGGAGGAAGGAAGGGAGGGAGGGAAGAGGGAGGTCCTCCTGTAAATCTAACACTAAGATGCTTTGCTCCAAGTGGGTGGAAGAATATTTTTAAAAGATTTTGCTAACTTATGGCCTTGCTCTCTAAATTCCTTTAGCTCTTGTTAAATGTAGTCTTTGGATGTGTTTGCATACATTACTTGGCATTTTGCAAAAAGTCCTGATGAAACATCACTACTTCATCCTACTTGTGTGTGCTTTAATATTAAGGCCTTTGCTGGATGTTGGTTGTCAGCCTATCCTGGAAGATCTGTTAGAGCAATCAAGACTATCAAAAAGCAAGTGATTTTCTCCAAGCAATCACACTTAGATCACATTAACCTGTTTTATAGAAGCTGCCAGATCGCTTTTCAGTTTCAAGGCCTTTTATTTTTAAATGAAATATACTAATAAAACCCTTGCAAATATTGTTGATAGCAGTGTTCTTTCTCTATTAGAAAGGTACTTGCTGGAATTGTTTTTAAAAATAAAGACTTTACATAAAATTTTCAATTGCCATTCAACCTATTAAAAAATTAGTGATAATATTATATGCATGTTTATTTCAATGAGGAAATGATATATTCAATTCATAGAAAGCTCTAGCACTGATTATAAATAAATAAAATAACTTACAATCTATAAAAACTATGAAATTATTTTATATATACTGTTTTAATCACTTCTTTTTGTTAGTACTATCAACATGGTGGGTAAAATTATGTGCCTACAAAAAACTGAGTAAAAAAAAAACACAGGATTTATTATCCAAATAACATACCTGTGAAGAGTGGTTGCCAAAATTAAACACCAATGTATACATATGTTTAAAAATAGGAAAGGATTAGCCTCTGTGAACTTCTGTCATCAATTGTGTTGGGAATTGAGCCAAATTCTGTCTTCAAGCACGAACAGTCCATATTCATGAGGACTGCTCCTTAGAATTTTAGGCCATAATTTATCCCACTACCTACAAGCAACACTGTTTATAAAAGCAGTCCTGTGGAAGGGCTGTTTCTTGTATTCCAGAGAAGTAAACATTGGTGTAATTTTTAAATTATAGCTATGGAGGTTCACAGGCTGAAATTATAAACATAAGTTTGCCCCACTCACATTGGTTCTTAAAGATTCAAACCCTCTAAGCTTCCCTACATGGTAAGAAATTTTGTTGGAATGTGGAGAAAAAGAAACATTGGAAGGCTTAAAAACATTTTTTATTTTTTTCAAATGATCTGTTACTTTTCTTACGTGACTATTCAACTTTTATTTTGAGACACTGGGAGTTTCTTAAATTTTTTTATCCTATTTTTATAATAGTAGAGCAATGGAAGGTCTTTAAAGCTATATAAATCATCCTGCTATGAATAAATTATAATAGCTGTTATTGAGTGTTTATCATGTATCATAGGCAATGTTCCAAGAATTTTACTTGCATTATTTTGTTAATTATTGGTAAATTGTTTATTAGATATGCTACAGGAATGTCATATATGAATTATAAAGCATCTTCCTATGTGAATTAACTGGCTGTGCATCCAAATTTCAGGATGGTTCTAATTGTGTCCTGGGATGTTAAAGGGTATAACAGTAAATAATGACCATACATCCTGGATTCCAGGATAAGACTGAATTCATATATTCTCTTTAATTTGAAAATAATGTGTAAGATTGTAGAATATTCCAGGCTTAGAACACTGGTCCACATTTCTGCTTTTAAAGAAGCTAGAATTCTGCTAGAAACGTAGAAGTGACTCTTGTGAGACAGGAAAAAAATCTGGTTGTTTCCAAGTTTGTAGCCAGGACTCCCTGAGCATAAGTATCCTTGGTTTGGGGCTCAAGTGGGTTTCACAGTCTTCAACTTGGATCCGAAATTTCCCACAAGGCAGTTTTGTCTGTGGATGGCTTCCTAATTATTGTTGCTGAAAGGGATATGAGTGGGGAACCTCCTATTTCACCATTTTGCTGGTATCACTCCTGTTTATTCTCTTTCTTACTTTCTTCATTTATTGCTATGGTTGTAATGTCTCTATATTGCTGTATGTACATCTCGTTATCCTCTCAGGAATAGATAGCTTATCCTATGTCTAAATGAACACCATTACACACACACACACACACACAGAGTAATGGATCATTCTTAATCGCCTATGGACCTGCGGACCAGTGTTCTAAGCCTGAAATTTACTCTGATATATACAAAACATTATTTCTAATTCTAAGTAGTTTTAAAAACTAGAGTTAATCTTAGCAATGGATATACACTGGGATATGCATAAAGCAGTATAAAACATTAGCAGTCTGCTAATTCCATCAGCTTCCTATATGAAGGTGAAATGTATGATGCTTTTTGCCAGTAAAGAGGAACAAAGAGGAATCCCCAAGTGTCTTTGCAGTAGATTATCCAGGAATAAATTTTAAGAAATAAACATGTGAGACTAATATGTGGAAACCTATAAACATTTATTGAAGAAAATAAAAGATAATCAGAATAAACGGAGTCCTGACATGGTTCTGAATGAGAACAGTGAGTGTTTTGATGGCATTAATAGCCTCCAACTTATTCTATAAATCCCACAGAAACAAAAAATATTTTTTTGGAATTTATTAATTCTAAAATTTGCCTTGAAAATGAATTATCTAATAATTGTAAAGAACTAATGGGAAAAAATAATGAAAGATAACTTTCGTTACCAGAATTTGAAGGACAGCTGCAATTATAATGTAAGGCTAGGATAATTAAAATGAGAACACATTTGTAAGGAAATACACAAACTATGAACTGAAATAGAGATTTTAGAAGCATTCCAATGTATATATATAGGAATTTAGTATGATGTAGATGTAGATAGTTTTTAATTTAAAAATCAGTGGGAAAAGACAAACCTAGGAAAACAATATCCAATTAGACAAAAAGTTTATAAAATATTTTATTTATTTAATGCCAGTCTCATATTTATGCAAAGTTCAAATATATAAAGTTAAATTAAGTATAGGTATACATGTTTGTATAAATATATACATTGATGCGCATGAATTTAATAGAACATACAGACTAGGAACTAATGATTTGAATGGTAAATGCTTATCTAATCGAAATAAATACTCCATAAGCCCTAATATTAAAGTTGAAAAGAGATGCCTACAAAAATTTTTAATAATTATAACTGGAAGTTATGACATATCCAGTAGAGAGAGAGAGAGGGAGAGAGAGAGAGAGAAACAGATATGAATAAATATCTTCACAAATAAAATAAAGGCTTGGTATATAGCATAAACCTCATAAATTCACCATAAATCTCATAAATCAGTAAGAAAAATAAAAACCTAATAGGAGAATGGGAAAATATATAAATGCTCAATTCCTAAAAGAATAATTTTAAAACTACAAAAAATATATAAGTATATATACTTACCCTCACCTGTAATCGATTATCTATTAATTTATTTCTTGACCATCAAATTTGCAAAGGGAAAACTTAGAATTTGTTAGTATAAAGAGTTAAGGAAAAATGAGCACTTAGATCAATTTTTACCTATAAACTTGTCTTTATTAAAATGTTTTATATGTAATCTCTTTTATATGTAGAAGCTCCACTCCCTTTTAAGAGCTAGAAATCACACATATGTGCCTGTGTGCCCACGCTCACAGATGTTCTTCACAGTATTGTTTGTAATGCTAAGAAAAACTTGAAATAATCTATATTGCCATCACTAATACAGAAGATAAGAAATTTTTTATTTACATAATTATTTGTAATTAAATTTATTGGGGGAAACATCTATACTAATAGAGGGGTAATATGCTAATTAGATGGGACATCTTCCAGATGACCATCCAGATGACCATCCAGACAACATCCATCCAGACAAAGCTACAGTGGCTGTGAGGCCTGGGGCTCAGGCGGCTGTGAGCCTTCACAACTGCAAGGCCCAAGGCTCAGACCTCACAGCACGGCCGCCAGCAGTGAGAGCATCAGCAGGGTGATGGGGGCAGCGCCTTCCCCTGATCATCCCAGATGCCTCCAGCAGAGGGAAGCTATACTGCGGCTTAGGCCAGCTCCCTTAGCTGTCATTAGGACATCCCCTGAGGGCTCCTAGACTGTGAGAGGGAGCAGGCCAGGCTGAAGGGAGCCCCCAATGCACAAATTTTTGTTCACCAGGCCTCTAGTTGGTAAATAAGATTATATAGGTTTCAAGTGTACATTTCTATGATACTAGGGGCCCAGTGCACAAAATTCATGCATGGGGGTGGGGGAGTCCTCAGCCCAGCCTTCCCCCAATCACATATTGGGAGCCCTCAGGGTGTGTCCTACTGATGGCTTAGGCTCACTCCCTGCTCCCCTTGGGGAGCAGGCCTAAGCCGCAGTCTGGCCTCCCTTTGTGGGAGGTGACCAGGCTAATTAGGTGAAGCCAACAGCCCCATCACCCTGCTGCTGCAGCCACTGCCAGTCACTGCAGCCACCAAGGTGTTTTCATCTACACAGACTCCAGTCCCTTCACCATGAAGAAATGACAACTTTCTTTAGGCATTTTCAAGATGTGTCTTTCATAGGATATGACATTTCTTTCTATCCTCACCTGAGGATATGTTTCCATTGATTTTTAGAGAATGTGGGAGAGAAGGGAAAAACAGAGAAACATCAGAGTGAGAGGAACATTTTGATTGGTTGCCTCTTGCATATGCCCTGACCTGGGCCCTGGCCAGGGAGGAGCCTGCAACCTAGGTACATGCCCTTGATCAGAATTGAACCCAGACCCTGCAGTTGGCAGACTGAGGCATTATGCACTGAGCCAAACCGGCTAGGGCAGGATATGAGATTTCTTAGCCCTCCAGCAGTGGACGTTCATTTTTTTTTTCTCTAGGAATGTGGTGGAAAAACCCTAGATCACCTTTAGGGATTCTTATTACCCAAGTTACTAAGAATATTATCAGTGGTATACAGGCAGCTTAGCAAATGAGCGGTCAGAAAAGGTGTTTCCTCTATAGTTCACTCTAATCACCAGCTCCACCCCGCCCCTCTAATCCCAGCTCCACCCCTGCCCAGGCCTGTAAGCTCTGGCCAAGGCTGGAGGCCTGGGCAGGGGATCCCCAGACCCCTGCAATTGCAGGCTCTGCCCCTGTCCCTCCGATCGCTGGTTCTGTGGAGCCCAGGCCTCTGTGATCTCCGGCCTTGCCCCTGCCCAGGCCTGAGGCCTTTGGCCCAGGCCTTATGCCTGAGTAGGGCACCCTCATAACCCTCCGATCACCAGCTCCACCCTTGCCCTTGCCTGAGGCCTCTGGCGAAGGCCTCTGGCCTGGGCAGGGGGCCCCCAGCCTCCTCTGATCACCTGTTCCGCCCCTCAGGTACCCGACTCTGTCGCCACCTGCCTGGCTAACAGACTTGACCACTTCAGTGGCAGGGCGGAGCTGGACTGGGCGCCGCCATCTTGTGGCCATGGGGGCGGCCATCTTTGTCATAGAGTGATGCCTAATTTGCATATTACTCTTTTATTAGACAGGATGTAGCTATGCGCACCTCTATCTTGTGTCCATGTACGCAGCCACCTTGTGGCTATAGGTGCTGCCATCTTGTAGCCATGGGGGCGGCCATCTTTGTCATGGAGTGATGTCTAATTTGCATATTACTCTTTTATTAGACAGGATGATATAATCTGTGTATTGTATCATGTGCCCACCACCCAAAGTCAAATCATTTTCCATCGCCATATATTTGGCTTCCTTTACCCTGTACTCTCCCAAACCTTTTTCCCTCTGGTAACCACCATAATATTGTCTGTGTCTGTGATTTTTCCATTTTATATTCCATGTGTGAGTGAAATCATATGGTTCTTAGCTTTTTCTCACTGACTTATTTAGCTTAGCATAATATTCTCAAGGTCCATTCATGTTGTCTCAAATGGCAGCATTTAATCTTTACTTAAGGCTGAGTAGTATTGCGTTGTATACATGTACCACATCTTCCTTTTCCAGTCCTTTATTGAAGGCACATGTTCTTGGCCACTGTGAATAATGCTGCAATGAATATAGGGGTGCATCTATCTTTGTGAATAAATGTTTTCAAGTTTTTTAGGTAGATACCCAGAAGAAGAATTGCTGGGTCATATGGTAACAATATTATTAATTTTTTGAGGAACTGCCATGTTTTCCATAGTGTCTGTACCAATCTACATTCCCACCAGCAGTGAATGAGTCCCTTTTTCTCTACAACCTCTCCAACACTTGTTATTACTTGTTGATAAAAGCCATTCTGACAGGTGTGAAGTGGTATTTCACTGTAGTTTCTATTTTCATTTCCTTAATATCTAGTGAAGCTGAGCATCTTTACAAATATTTGTTGGCCATTTGTATATTTTCTCTGTGTCTGTTCAGGTCCTCTGTCCATTTTTTAATTGATTGTTTGTTTGGTGTTGAGTTGTGTGAGTTCTTTTTATAGTTTGGATATTAACCCTTTGTCAGACCTGTTGTTTGCAAATATCAACCCGCAATTGGTTGGTTACTTTTTGTTTTGTTGGCAGTTTCTTTTGCTACAAAGAGGTTTTTTAGTTTGATATAGTCCCATTCATTGATTTTTGCCTTTACTTCCCTTGCCTTTGGGGTCAAATTCATAAAATCTTCTCTAAGACCAAGATCCATGAGTTTAGCACCTATGTTTTCTTTCATGTTTTCTTTTTGACAAAGAAGCAGAATACACACATTAGAGAAAAGAAAGTCTTGTTAATAAATTGTGCTGGGGCCCTAACCGGTTTGGCTCTGTGGATAGAGCGTCGGTCTGCGGACTGAAAGGTCCGGGTTTGATTCCAGTCAAGGGCATGTACCTTGGTTGCGGGCACATCCACAGTAGGGAGTGTGCAGGAGGCAGCTGATCGATGTTTCTCTCTCATCAATGTTTCTAACTCTCTATCCCTCTCCCTTCCTCTCTGTAAAAAATCAATAAAATATATAAAAATAAAATAAAAAAATTAATTATGCTGGGAAAATTGGAAAGTCACATGCAAAAGAATAAAACTAGACTACAGTTTGTCCCCATGTACAAAAATTAATTCAAACTTGGTCAAAGATCTAAATGTAAGCTTGGAAACAATAAATTACATATAAGAAACTTTTTAAATAAAAAACTTTAAAGATATGTTTTAGTAATTGGAATTATATATTTTATGTTATTCTACATAATAGAATTGTATGGACTACTATGTGATAGTATTCTACATAATTCTACTATATGGACTACTATGAAGCTATTCTTCCTTCAGTGAAATAGTATTATATATCTAATATTGAATTAGCTCAGATATTTTTACAAGTATAATAAAGCTACTTGTCAAAGAACACATATAGTAAGATTCCATTTATGTGAAATGGACACACAACATTCTGTGTGTGCACATGCATGTGTGTTTGAACATACAGAAGCACATCTGGAAGTAAATTTACCCTATTTTAAAATGGTTATCTAATGAGAAACACTGAAATTAAGGTGGTGGTGAGGGATATGTGTGTGTGGTTGGGGGAGGGCTTTAACTTTCTATCCTAAGTATCCTTTCAATTTTAATTCATCATATTTAATGTAATTTTAAAGGACTATTTAAAAAGTGGTAGTTCAAAATGCAGTAGCAGCTTACAATTTTTGACCTTCAAAGACATCTTTTAGTAAAACAATAAACAAGAAAATGTTGGACATCGTGTAAAGAAGACCAGATCACTCTCCCATCTCAAACACAAGAGTACATTTTCGAGTTGTTGTGGTCAAGTACAAGGCTAAGATCTCAACCTGGCATTTCAGCTGTTTGTTTAACCTGAGTGTCCTGACTGCCGAAAACGCTGCCTGGCTGCTCCTGAGAGGAAGGAAGAAGGATCCGGGACACTCCCTCTCCGTCAGCACTGGAGCACACAGCCACAGGAAGGATGTCCTGGGGCAGCCAGGGCTCTAGGCCTTTTGTGTGCAGCGGCAGGAACTCATGACAGGGCTTCATTGTGTTTGGTCTGGACGAGGAGAAAGAGTCATCAAATTGCCTGAACAGAGAGGACATTTTTATTGAACCATCTATTGGGCTAAATTAATTGAGCAGTGGAACATGACAGTTCAATAGGTGAGCTTATCCAAAGAACACGACCCCCTAGGCACAAACCCCAGATGGGTGCCTAAGCTTTCCTGAGGAAAGTGATTGCTTCATGATAAAATATAATTGCCCCCTATTGTTACATTGCCCTTTAATGAGTCCCACCCAGCCCCTAAATATGACAAATCGAAAGGGATGGTGGGCCAGAGGGTTGACAGTTATATCTGATGTTAAACCATATGAGGTTACCCAGCTTTGAAGAGAAGCCTTCTTTTGTCTTATAAAATCACAGAATCCTTTCTTGGTTACCTCAGTAGGATTCTGATTCACACAAAATGTTACATTTTACTTTTAAATTATCCAAATAAATTCATCTCATAAAAACAATAGAATAAAAAGATGTGTTTGTGAGAAAAACATGCAATATTAAATGAAAAGTGCCTTGTAATCTACTTAATCATTCCTTTACTAATTTACCAAAAATATTAGTAATTATGAAAGAGCCAGACAAAAATGACAGAAGCTGTCATCTAATGGAATCACAGTTTTTATTTGGTGCACAAAATATCTTAATTTTTGATATTTAAACGGCTTACCTATTTAATTAGCTAGGATGCTTCCAGCTGGGAGGAATCGAATACTGTGTTCAAATTGGCTTAAACAACAATGACGTTTATTCCTTCGCATGCCTGGAAGTCCAGAGGCAGAGCAAACGTCAAGGTTGATTTAATCTAATGTTTTCAGTGCTATTGTGTGTGTGTCTGTGTGTGTGTGTGATTCTCTAGACCAACCCTATTCAATGGAACTTCCTGCAATAATAGAAATGTTCTATATCAGCATAATACAGTGGTAGCCACATGTGGCTATTGAGCACTTGAAAAGTACTACTGTAATTTAGGAACTGCGTTTTAATAACCACATATAGCAAGGGGCTAATGTATTGGATAGTGCAATTCACACTATGCCCCTTACATGTGACAGCATCATCCACAGGCTTGAAATGTGTTGTCTGCAGCTAAATAGACATGAAATCATTCATATCAAAGCAAAGAATAATTATGAGAGTTTATCCACAGGAGCAAATATCTTCTTTTCGTATTATATTGGCTAAAATTAGATCAGAAGCCCGTTCCTGAATTGATCACTGGCAAAAAGGCGATATAATTATTAGTGCCCTTGAGTTCATTACTATCACAGGAATGGAGTTGCCTTCCTGTGGTGTCCGAAGGTTGTGTGCTGATGGATGACACTGAACATTAGTGGTATTCATAAACCAGGAGGAAAAAAGGAATTGGGTGCTGGGAGGGCAGCTCACCATATTCCTCCTCACCCTGTAAACTGCAGTTTGTACCAACTAGTCAGAATGAGGCAAGTGTCTGTGTTCTGGTTTCTGCCACTGCCTCATTCCTAGCCTTCTTATCCCTGCTCTGTCAAAGAAGGTTATTGGGGGGAAATTGTCCTTAAAGGGCTACTAATAGTGGCAGCAAACTGCCCCTCTTCTATCTTTCTGTGGTCCCGTTGTGTTCCCTAGTAGTGAAAAAAAAATCTGGGTCTGAACTTGCAAAAATCACCCACTTCGCATCACTGTCTCAGAAAGCTCCTGCTGTTGGTTTTTGATGTAGCTAAACTTAGTTTCAAGCGGTTGTCCACCTTGCTGTCAGCTCAAATATTTTAAACTCGTGGGATTCTCTCTGCATTGCAACTTCTTGCCATTCTCTAGATCTCACTTTAGACATCCCTTTTTCCCCAGAAAATCTCTTTATTTATCTCAGTATTAGGTGCCCTGTTGTTCTATAGCATTCTATTCTTTTCATATCTTAGCCCTTTTTATGCTCTACTGTTTTCTCTATTTGTTTGTCTTCATCTTCTTCTTGAGTAAAAGCTCTACCAGGGCAGAAATTCAGTCTTGTTTGCTTGAATATCCCTAATGTTATCCTTAATATCACAGGCATGGAGAAGGCCATCAGTAACTATTTTGAGTTAACAAATAATGCATGCTGAATAAATGAACTGTTTAATAAAGAATATCTATACCCATCATATAAGATCACATAATACATATCATTCTAGTCCTAAAAATTCATACATATGCACATACACATTCATACAGGAAGTTTTAATAGTCACCTAATTATGAAATATATTCTTTTATAAATTAAAGATGGTTTGCTGGCTTAGTTCCAAATGTTGGTTCACTAACATTGGTAAGAAGTATTATGAGACTTTGATATTTTGGGAGCCTAAACAATTTCATTTTCAGCATCTGTATGTGCGAGAGCAGAAGTATTTCTTTCCAGATAGCTTATCTCATGGGAAAGGCTGGAAATCCTTTGAGAAGTAGATGAGCCATTGAAGCAGACCTGGCAAAACCAGATATAAATGTTCTAGAGTGACACTTATGCTGATTTTATTTAATATAAGCATCCTTTTCCTCCAAGGTCTGCTTTGTAATGACAACAAAAAATAAACAATAGCCCTTAGTCACTCTGCATCATCAAATAAAAGCTTTGAGCTCAGACACAATACAGCAAAACAAGCTGTGCTTCATGGTGACTCCTCATACAGATCTGCTGGAGTGTATGCAGCCCAGTATTCACAGCAGAAGAAAGCTAAAACCCTCAGAGCTTTTCCTTGATGGAGAGAAAATTGATTTCTTTTAAAATTTTCTTTTTCTTTTTGTGTCTGTTCTTTCACATGTATTTATTTATTTTTATTTAAAAAATTTAATGTTGACGTAATTGCAGGTGTCGATATTTCTTTTCTTCTACAAACATAACTGCAATCTCAAAGACTAGTTTAGCCCTTTATTCCCATAGAAAATATGTTGAAGGAACATTGAGGACAATTGAGCATCTAGAAACATTACGAAGAAGACTTACATTTGGCTATAGAGTTCAGAAAAGGTGCTTATACAACAAATTTATTCTTTCCCTGTGGAAGCCCATAGAGGAGCTACATTACAAATCTGTAGGCATATACTCTTGATTTATGGGTTACACACACATATCATGATGCTTAATAGGTATGTAAAAAATACATACGAAGTTGTTGGTGGTTGTTGTTGTTTTTGCCAATGTTTATACATCACAATGTTTATACAATTTTAGCCTTCGATACATAATAATTAAAATGTAGATTATTGGGACCCCCAAAATAGTACTATATAAAATGATATGAAGATTAGTTTAAATACTATATTATAGGGTAGCTTGGCTTTTAATAATAAAAAGGGAAATCATTGAAAAATGTAGCCATTACGTATAAAAATTAGTGCCTTTTATTTATAAAAGCACATTTATTTGTTTAATACCCAAGTACAATGTTGCAAACATAGAAAGGTCACTATCCATTAATAAGTCATGATCTGGTAGATGGAAAAGCCATTAAGAGAATATTAATTTACACAACGTAATACGTATTGTTAGATAAAAGTGTGTACCAAGTGCACACAGCAAGAATGCATTGTAATGACTAATCGTGACTTTTAAGCTGGGGAAGAGGTGGTTTTTTTGCCTAGAACTTTAGGATTATGTGAGTTTGGCAGGATTAAGTAGATGAAAGAAGATTCATAAGGAAGAACATTTAGAAATGCATGAAGACACACTGCATGATATATTTAAGAAATGAGGGAGATCTATGCAGACAGAGAAAAACGTACTTGCAGAACATTGCCAGAGGATGAATCTGAAAAGATACTTGGGACAAGAATGTGAAGAGTTTTATATAATCTAAGGACCTTGAATTTATTCTGTAGATAATAAAGTAGACTTTTTGCAGCCTATGGCACATACATAATGTGTAAATTTTAAAAGATTTTTCTGGCAAAAAAGGAAGAGAAAGATAGGAAGCAGGAAGAGATTGGATGAAAGGATGAGCAACTAGGAAGTAACTTTGATACCATCAGAGAGTTGAGAAGCATTTTAGTAAAGGTATGACAGAGAGAATTAAGCAAAGGATACTGACCCAGGATATCTAGGGTGTAAGCAATCTTTCTTGGTAATATGGAGTGGCAGATATGAGAAAGGAGTCATGGGTGGTGAAGGAAATTAGCTGAGTGGTAATGATTTCATTCTAGATAAAAAATGCTGGGGGAAATGTACATATGGTGAAAGCTAAAGGAAGTTTACCTTTAGGCAAGCTGAGCCTGCCATTTCTGTGGGATTCCAGAGGGAGTTGCTCAGTGGGCTGATGAAAAAACTGATCTGGAACTCAGGAAGAGATTAGAGGGAGAGATACAGAAACTGGATTAATAGCTCTAAGGGGGATGGTTTATTCTATGACAGTGGACGGGCCTTCCTAGAGAGAGCATGTAAAATGAAAAGGGAGACCTGAAGTACACATTACACTTACGAACTATACCAAGTAATTAAGAAGGAACGCCTGTAAAGTCTCTGAGAGGACAGGCAGAATGAGTAAGGTTTGTTTGTTTTTCAAAACTAAGAGGAGAGAAATCTGCAGGGCCAGCTATTATCAAGAAAATAAACTAGATTAAATAAAAGGGGGGAAAAAGCCCTGCATATAGGTGAAGGGAGGCCTTTAGTGACTTCCGGATAATTTTTCTGTTGGTGATAGAGATGGAAGCTGAAATACAGTGAATCAGACTGTTGATCGCTGTTCTAAGAGGGCCAGTGGTATTGGTCAAGGGAGGAGACGAGAGAAGGTGGGGATAGCCATGGAAATTCTCTGGCCATCATTGTGAGTATACCTAACAGTAAGTGCTGGATTACAAAGCCTGAGCCAGAATGTCACTTTCAGCATTGTTATATGTTTCTAATTTCACCAGTTGTGTTAGCCTCTCTTTCACATTCTCAGTTGGCTAGTTGGAAATAAAAAATAGCAAATGATCCCTGGCTGACGTGGCTCAGTGATAAGAATATTGGCCAGCGCACTAAAGGGTTGTGGGTTTGATTCAGGGCTCAGACCTGGGTTGCAAGTTCCATCCGCAGCCCCACTTGGGGCGCATGCAGGAGACAACCAATCAATGTGTCTCACATCCATGTTTATCTCTCTCTCTCTTTCCTCCTCTATCCCTTCCTTCCACTCTCTTTAAAAATCAATGAAAAAAATATCCTCGGGTAAGGATAAACAAAGGGAAAAACATCAAATTAATAAATACCTACAGGTAAGCTGGTTAATTAATATTTTAGCATTATACTCTATTGAATATGCACTGTCTATGATAACATTAAAAAATCACATATTGCCCTGACTGGTTTGGCTCAGCGGATAGAGCGTCGGCCTGCGGACTCAAGGGTCCCAGGTTCGATTCTGGTCAAGGGCATGTAACGTGGTTGCGGACACAACCCAGGTGGGGAGTGTGCAGGAGGCAGCTGGTCAATGTTTCTCTCTCATCGATCTTCCTAACTCTATTCCTCTCCCTTCTTCTCTGTAAAAAATCAATAAAATATATTTTTTAAAAATCACATATTTTACAGTGGTATTGGGAAATATTTTATCAATAATATTTATCCGAAATCATTAGTATCGTTGTTACAGTCATAATATGAAAAAAATGGGGTATGGATTTATGATGAAGAGACCTTATTTTGCCTTTCCTTTTCTCCCACTAGCTGGCTACATCATTTAATTACTGAGGCTACAGTGTAGATACTCTGTGAGCTGTGCCATAATTGCCTCCCAACTCCTTTGAGAATCATTTATTTTTTCCCTGAAATTAAAATTGAAACTAAAATGTGAGATAGATGGCTCCTGTATATGATCAAATCTTGTAGTGTATCTTTCTATTCCAGATACATCTTTCACCTCCGAAATGAAAATAATTTACTTCCACTTGGATTTGACTTACATCCATTACATATTTTGAATCTACATTGGACTTTGTTGGGTTCTAAAAGTTCATTCTAGTTATGTGATTTTTAATATGGATACCTGCTCACACTGACGATATTGATCTGATTTAGCCCATCTAGTCAACCATTTTCCAATGCGAGTCAATGTAGGCCTGATGCATGGAGGAAGCTAACCCGAACCAAAGCAAGGACTGTTTAGCACACCTCACGCTGGAATACAGTGGCTCTCAGATCTGAAGGGAATCTGATCGCATCATCTGAACCAAACTTCTAGGAATGAATTCAGTTTGATTTGCTATTATTTCTGAGGCTACATACTTTCAGTAGCATGTGCAAGGTTATATTTTAACTAAGAAGCGGGGACCAAAGTTAATAAATTTGCTGCCTATTAACCTTAGATAATGCCCACCACAGCTCACTATCTTGCTGCTCTTTTCTCAAACATTTTCTGTTCATCCTTTTTAAGCAGCTCAGTCCTCAGGGCAAGCCTACTGACATCCTTGATTTGGCAAAAGACTGAATGTTAGGTCTTGTGCACATACTCTAATTCCCCTGAACTCCAGTTGTTCTCACTGAAAAATACATTTGATTAGATGTTTAGTCTTTTTCCGTTTAAAATTTTTATTTGACAGTCATTTATTATAAGTTGGATCTCACGTATTTTATTACGTCACATAAATAAGCCAGATAACACCCTTATCCAATGGGGGGTGGGAATACACCGCTAGATGCATACAAGCACACTTGCCTGATTGAACTATCAGGTATTGCCGCTGTCATGCGCAGCTTCTCACATGGCTCCCAATGACTCCCTTCCCCTAGTATTCATGCCCTCTCTAATGAGCAAAAGCTATAATGAAGAGGCCCACGTGTCAAGGAATAGCCAATAAGAAACTGCGGTCCTTCTGCCAACACCATGAGAAGCCGAGTCCTGTCAGCAGCGCATGAATGAACTTGGAAGTGGTTTCTTCTTCAGTAGAGCCTTCCAGTGAGACCTCAGACCTTGATGATGGCCTTGTAAAAGACTGTGAGGCATACCATGGGCCCATGTTCATGACCCACAGACTGTGCGATACCACTAGTAAATGTGGGTTGTTTTAAGCTATTAAGTTTTGAGGCAGTTTGTCAAATAGCAACAGAAAACTAATGCATCAACATTCATCCAAATAACTGATGCAGGAATGTCCAAATGCCTAGTAGAAAACACAGAGGAAAGCAAAACATGTTTCTTAGCCAGGCAATGATTCTACACTTTATTCTCTAACAATAGTCTCATATCTTCATTTGATTGTTATTTACTTTTACTTCAGAGATAATTCAAAAGTCAAACTTTTCAGATTTTCCAGAAAAAAAGTAAATTAAAAAATAATGGAGGTGGAAACTTCAAAATGAAGACAAATTCCCAGTGGCTAGGGAGTGCAATATGGGAAAATGGAAAAAAGAAATTTTGAGGCTAAATATTAATGTGACTTAATTTTAATGTATGACTTAATGTAATAAAAAAGAAAGTTTAAATTCTCTGAGATTAATATATTTAACACACTAAGATCTTAATTATAATCTTGTCTAATGAAAGTCTAAAATGTAACTTAAAATAAATTCAACATAATGTTTTTAAGTAATTTGTAAATTAAATAAACTTTGGAAAGATTTATAGTAAAAGTGTTTACATTGGCATTGAAAATAAACTATTTACTTGGTGCTTTATATAGCGATTCATTCCTGAATGGAGCTAGATAAATGAAGTGTTGGTGCATAGGAAAAGAATTCTGTCTGGAATAAGTAATTCTGTCCATTTCATACTTGCAAGAAAATTCAAACCATCCCAGAAAGAGGAGAAAATCACTTCTATGTGAAGACCTCCAATGAAGAGATGATCATTTCATTGGTTACACATTCCATGCCTTAATAAACATCACTGTCAGAAAATTCTCATATTTAACATTAATCTCTTTAGCGTCACTTCAAGCCCAAATTGTTGTGTTCTCTGTGCTGAACAGATGGAAGACAGTTGGCTGCTGAGGTCTGTGAAGAAGGGTTAAGAGACCTGAAACCAAGTTTCATGTGCTAGAATCTTTTACATTTATTGATTCACAGCTCAGGGCTTTTAAAAATTATTATTACTGAATTTATTGGAGTGACATTGGTTAATAAAATTATATAGGCTTCAGGTTTACAATTCTATAATACATTATCATTGATCAGCTGCCTTCTGCACAGCCCCTACTGGGGATCGAGCGTGCAACCCAGGCATGTGCCCTGGACTGGAATCAAACCCAGGACCCTTCAGTCCACAGGCCAATGCTCTATCCACTGAGCCAAACCTGCTAGGGCAATTTCAGGGCTTTTAAATGACTGTACCAATGCTCAATCTTATTTGAACTCTATTCTGGAGTGTTCTTTAAAAAAATGTTTTTATTGATTTCAGAAATAGGAAGGCAGAGGGAGAGAGAGAGAGGGAAACGTCAATGATGAGAGAGAATCATCGGTTGCCTCCTGCATGCCCCCTACTGGGAATGAAGCTCACAACCTGGGCATGTGCCCTGCCCAGGAATTGAACTGTGACCTCCTGGTTCATGGGTTGATGATCAACCATTGAGCCACACCAGCTAGGCTGGAAGTGTTCTTTTATTAACCCTCATAGTATAGAGTCTTAAAAAGGTAGAAGTCTTAATACTTTTAAAGTCAAGAAAAATAATTTCTATAAATGCCACTCATAGGATAAGGGTCGTATGACTCTGAAGATCTCAAAAAAATATATTCCAGCTTTCACATGACATTTGTTCAAATATTTGGAAATCACTCTCTAATCACCACTATTTCTTTTATAGAATAAAAATCTTACTCTTTCTTCTACCAGTTCATCCTGTATAACATGAACTTAAGATTTTTTCATCTGCACACATAACATTTTTTTCTGCTTTTTCAAACTCCAGTTTTTCTTTTTCAAGAATATAATCTTCATACTCTTTTAATGGGCTATGACTTGATGAATAATAAAGATATATCTTTTTATTTACCTCTCACCAATTATTTTCCTACATTATTTTCAGAACCTGAAATTATAAAAGAGCTAAAACATTGTTTTTGATTTGTAAATACAAAATTTATATTATATTGAATATTCCTTTCAAACTACACACTTATACCTATGAGTTGGATACTATCATGATACCTACTTCTGTTTCTTTTAGTTTCCATATCTGGGAAGTAGAAATAAAGAATAAGACAGAGGAAGGGATACAGAGAAAAGTGAAGACGGCAAATGGAAAAAGTAAAGAGAAGCTGACAAATGAAAAAAAATATGAACAGAGAAAATGAAAATGAATGGATTGACAAGAGGAATAATGAGTTATAAGAAACGATGCCCCCAATAAATTAAAATCTTGAAAATAAGAAAATACATACAGTATTAAGGCTTTTAAAAATAGATGCTTATGTAGCTGTGTTATGTTCCAGGTTTTGATGTTAAGAAGAATTTTGATATCACTTGAACACTTCAGACACCACTATCAGTACAAGAATAATTGATGAGAGTGCTGCTCTTGCCATGCCTTAGTAGTCATCTAAATGTGTACCGAATGATTTGTTATGCTAATGAGATGTAAATGAGTCCATTGTGACTAAAAGGCAAGAGTCTCTAGATGACTTGGTGCTATCATGTCTAATCGGGCAGGCAGTAAACAGAAAAGCAGCTTTAACCACGAGAGTGTGATACAAAAGAGGCCAGGCTGATGGCGATTGGACTGGCCTGAATGCTGTTTAAGCTGGAGCTCTTTTTCCAATGTAATTCTATGTTGCATAAAGCTACAGTTAATTTCTCTTTTTCCATCAAGATCCAAACCACACGCACTGCAATTGCCTTTGTAAGTAGACAATCCATCACAATTAATGATGCAAAGATGACCTGAATGGCTAAAGGTCTGATGCACTTACCTTTCACAGAATGAAAGAAAAGAGCATCTCACTTTTCCGTTAGCATATAGTAAGTTTCTAATAGGTAGAAATGTTCTGAACGCTTAACACAGTTCAGTTTTAAAGATGGCCACTCTACCCTGGCCATATTTAACTTAAAAATGTGTTGAATTTCAGCAACGTATATTAATTCAACATATATCATCATATATTAATATCAGTTTTCTTGAAGGAAAATGTTACAATGAGATTAGGTGCCTAGGTCAGCCCACATAAGCATTCACTCCTTCAGTTCTCGCACGTTATGGACACCTTTTATATGTCGGGCAGTGTTTCACGTGCTTGGAATACAGCAGTGAACAACAGGGATGAGCCTTTGCTCACAGCAATACATAAC
>PVJC01019152.1:0-30523 GCA_004026665.1 Murina feae
GGGATATTTTTAATCTAGTATTAATCTTAATAATTTTTAAACATCTCATTTTTATCTTTATATAATTCATTTCTAAATTTTATTTTATATGTACTTTCAAATTTGTATGCATAATATCTTTTCCATTTATCAATTTTTGTTCTGTTTTTAAGATAATTTATGTTTAAGATAATTCAATTTTTATTGCATATGCGTGAGTGTGTATGGTTTCTGCTTCTACTTACAACAGAATATTTTGCAGTTTGCATTCACCACATTGTGATGGTCCTTTAAATAATGACTTGTCTCCAACTGTAAGTATTCTGATCCATGACTCCTTATGAAACTGTAAAACCTAGAGAATTGTGACACTTAATTTGACTAAGTACTGCTATGATGTTCTCCAGAATGGCGACACTGCTCTACTGTATCACCCCATTGAATTATGGGCCATCTACTTTTTGCCAACAAATATCACCTTTACAACTGACTTGCCTTGACTGTCTAAGTAGATCACTGTATCTATTTAATGCAAATGGTCATGCATATTTCTCAGGGATCAGTAAGAAGAAACTGGGATGGAAACAGAGAGGATATTGTAATTATTAATGAGGTGGATGCAAATTAAGTAGGCTTTAAATAAATGGTAATTTAACACTATAATGAGGGCCTCATTGTCTTTCCTTATTTTTAGTCATGTTAAAAATAAACTCATTGCTAAACATTTAGAGAAGAAAATGTCTTGAATGATTATGAAAAAACATTATTTATAATAACATTAAAAAGAATAAATGTAAAACATTAGACAATAAATTAAAAAAGAATAAATATTTGGAAAATCTATTAATTTGTTTTCTGTTTGTTTGAAATATATACATGTGTCTTAACAATATTGTTGTTGTTTTTTATCAGTGTGGTAAGAAAACACATAACATGAGGCCTACCTACTCTTTTAACCAATTTTAAATGTAGAATGTTCTTCACTATGAATGCAGTAATGTACAGAAGCTCTTTAGAACTTTTTACCTGCCATGACTGAAACTTTACACCCATTGGACAGCAGTTCCTATCTCCCCTCCCCCAGCCCTCAGCAATCACTATTCTTGCTTCTCTCTTATTCTCTCTTAAAACAATTTCTGATTATCACAATTATGCATGATTATAGGTAATGAGAAATTACACACAAGTACAGCAAAACAGAAAAATATAATTCTATACAATCATTCTTATTCAGAGGCAATTAGTCTATTTTATAATTTTAAAACATATTTGAGGTATTATAATGTGTTACATTTTGTATAATTTTACCCAAAATATATCTCCAATTTAACCCTATATAATTTACAGATTTTCCACAAAAATCATTTTAAAAGGCTACTTAGTTTGTTACAATGTATGGCCAATGCAGATATCTTAATCTCAATGTCAGTTTTGAATTTATAATTTGAAATTATGATTATGAGTATAAACCCCTGAAAATAAAATATTTACTATAGTAAATTTTAAATAAACAAGTAAAAAAGACTTTGCTCATATCAGTGCCTGATATGGTACAAAAATAGAGATAATATGAGTCTTAACCTACATCTAAAAAGTGCAGATCAAATAATATTTGATATTTAAGTGGAATTTTTGGTTTGCTTTCTCTAGGGACAATATAATTAAAAATAGAAGATGAGACCTAGACTTCTAAAAATAGAAGATGGCTCAGTGGTTGAGCATTGACCTATAACCAGGAGGTTGTAGTTCGAGTCCCAGTCAGGTTACATGTCCAGGTTGAGGGCTTGATGCCCAGTGTAGGGCATGCAGTAGGCAGTTGATCATTCATTCTCTCTCATTATTGGTGTTTTTATCTCTCTCTCCCTCTCTTCCTCTCTGAAATCAATAAAATATATATATTTTTAAAAATTTATAAAAAATAGATCAGGAGATTTGATGGGTCTTTTGGATGAATCCTAAATTTTACCTCCTTGCACTGTTAGGAATTAATGTAATTATGGGAAGGGCAAGGGACAATTGAAAGGAAATAGAAGGATTGGTGACATTTTCCTTTGGCATTGGAAAAAGAATGGGAATATCATCTTGTTTTGGTTTTAATTTTCCACCAAGAACAAGCAGATGACTTGGATGAAATTTATTTTAACCTTCTGAAGTCTTAGGGCAGCTACTAAGGAAGTGAAAAATGTGGGGCTAACATTCTGAAAGCAGGGAAATTCAAAATGGCAGGCTGATACTTGGTACCGCTTCCCTCTTTGAAGCACTTATATGGGAGCTGAAATGCTAAACATCTGAGCATATAGCAGGAGCTAAAATGATTGGTAGTCTCACAGGTCTGGGGATAAAATTGGAGTTCAGGAGCCATCAAAACGGGGGTGGGGGCTGTGCTCAGAAATGAGACTTTAATTGGGGACATAAAGAGCTGTACGGTAAACATAAGTGTGGACCAGATGTAGACTGGCTTCTACAAGGACTGCAGTTCAGTTTTGAATCAGCTCTAATGCTGATTAGATTTAAATGACTCCCCTAGCAAAAGTCCTAGTTGGACTTTTATCTCTAAACTCTGCATACACAATGTCTAGCATCTGCTACAAAAGAAAAGTGTCAGCGAAGGTTCAGTCAGAAAGAGAAACCACACAGTGTGTTTCAGTGGAGATAATTTCATGTAAAGAATGTTTCAACGAAAACTGAAGACGGGAAAGGCAAAGGAGGACACCAAAGTATCACAAAGGTAACAAAAAGGAAGCTGCTACCTCATTTCCAACTGGAAAAATAGGAGAAAGAAGTTGGAAATATCTCACCAAAGGTTGGAAGAGCTGCCCCTCAGAGGTTAAAAAATGAAATAATCAGGAGGGCTAGTTGCTTGGCCAGGGGTGTGCCTGAGCTTGAAAGGGGATTCTCGTGGGGCTTAAAACCCAGGAAGTATGGGTGTTTGCCTGGTGCTGGGAATCTCTGAGCTGTCATGTGGTGGCTGGTTCTTTGTCTGAAGAATTGAAAACTGGACTTAATCACTGATACTTAAACAGGTGCTCTGGAGTGAAGAAACATGACTAAAATAATATTGAAACGAGAAGCACACAGGAAGCAAATATCCAGGAGAAAGTCCCTTCTCCCTCCAACTGTCCAATTTCTGTCTACTGTTCTTTATAGGCAGAACCTGATAGGAACTCATGGGCAAATAAAAAATGTGTTTTGCAGAATTTCACCCTTAAAGCAAAGAATACAACCATGGGTTTGAGGCTGAAAAAATAATATTCAATAACTGCCATAGCAAACATGTTATAGAATATGATTGACCAAGAGGAAGTGAATAGGCAAACAGCAGAACAAAATCAGAGGGAATCCACATATTGGAGTTGTCAAATAATTACTGTAAAATAAATGTGATTAATAATGTGCTCAAGAAGTTAAGTGACCAGATGGAGAGAACTTTGGTGAAGAACTGGCAACTATAAAACCAAGTCAGGTGGAAGTTGAAAAGCATAATAACTGAAATTAAGAACTCAATAAAAGTTCAACTTCTGATTAGGAAGTAGAATATAAAAATGTTCACTCCCACTAAATTATCAAAATAGCAACAGAAAAATACCACATTTTTTACAGCCATGGAAGATCTGAGAAGAAAAAGAATTTAAAACACTAAACTTGAGAGTGGTGAGCCCTTTGTAGGTGAGCAATACACAGGATATTTGTATGGTTGGGGCCAGTTGCTAAGGTTGGGGGAGTGTAGGGGAAAGGCAAGTCTATAACCAACTGAACTTTTGATGAATCCATATATTAACCTGTAGAATTTGAATTAAGTGCAAAGTAATTTTCTCTGCCATATGATTCTCTTACAAGTGGATTTTGGGGAGTAAGCAGAAATGATGGTGAAACTAAAAAATACAAGTGATGCTCGTAACCTTCCAGCCCAGAGTTTTAAACAATCATCTCCACGCTTTGCCTTCTAGAAATTTAGATCTAAAAGTCTTATGATAGTTGGCCTCAGGGCCCAACTAGAGGGAGGAGTCTGAAACACATTCAAAGAATTTAAATCCAGACCTAAAATTAGTCAAACCAAACTATAACTAAGCCCTTTTCAAATTCAACAACTTATAAGACTAGTTATAAAGTATCCTATATAATAAAAGGCTAATATGCAAATTGTCCCCTTGAGCAGGAGTTTGACCAAGGGGCGGGGCTGGCTGGCCAACCACCCTGGCCCCTCCCTCAGGCTGGCCCCACCCCCCAATTGCCCACCCCCAGCCAGATACCACCCATGCACAAATTCATACACTGGGCCTCTAGTCAGTCTATAACGGTACAAGAGGTTGAGAGCTTGACTGATTAGCAAAAAGATATATCCTTAGACTAATACTTATCTTCTAAGATGTTGCTAAAATGATTGAAAGTTTAATGTAAAAATAGTAAGATTATGGAATTGGTAACATATGGAATTTAAAAATATGAAAACAAGAGCATGAAGCACAAGAGCACTGTTATACTATCACAATATTGTTTCTATATATGAGAAATGGAACATATGTAAACTCTAAAATAACCATTTAAATTAATGCAAGTATATAGGTAAAATGCTACTAGATTTAAAAAAAACCTGAAAATTTAAAAGCACATAATAGAGACAGACTCATTAATATAGAGCAGACTGACAGCTGTTGGGGGGTGGGGAGTGGGAGAATTGAACAAAAGAAAAAAAAAGCATGAACATGAACAACAGTGTAGTGATTACTAGTGGGGGGCAGGTGAGGGAAGGTGGAGGAGGATGTAGGGAGCATACATGGTGATGGACAGAGACTTGACTTGGGGTTGTGAACATACAATATAGTGTACAGATGATGTGTTCTAAAATTGTGTACCATAAATCTGTACAATTCTGTTAAACAATATCATCCAATAAATACAATAAAAAGGAAAAAACAGACAAAATTAGCTAAAAATTAGTAGGGAGGTTATATAGAACAAAAATTGAGAGGACAAGTAGGAAACTAAGGGCAAAGTGGTAAACTTAAACACAATCATATCAATTATTATGTTAAATGCAAATGAATTAAACACTTTACACACAAGTTAGAGATAGACTGGAAGGAAAAAGCAAGGCCAGCTCTACAGGCAAAACTTCTTAGACTGAATTAAAAAAGCAGATGCACATAAAATAAGACAGTGTTTGAGGTGAAGGAAAGAAAAAGATTAAACCATGAAAGTGCTAAGCATGAGAAATTGGGTATACAGTATTTTAAGACAAGGAGTCTTAATAGAGATAAAAGAAAACAATTCATAAAGATAGAGGACAATTGATCAAGAAGGCATAACCAATCTAAATGTATATGCAACTGATAACAGATCTTAAAATACAAAAAATTAAAGTTGACAAAATCAACTTTTAGGAGAAATTGACAGTTCTATAATCTCTCTCTCTCTCTCTCTCTCTCTCTCTCTCTCTCTCTCTCTCTATATATATATATATATATATATATATATATATATATATATATATATATGCTAATTAACCAGGATGCCATAATAGGTCAACTGGCCAGGAGGAGGTTGCGTGTGTAGCGTCAGTGGCGGGGTGGCAGGGGCCTCCACGCCTGTGAGGGCCTGATCAGCAGTGGCTGTGGCTGCTTCAAGGGCCAGAGGGGGAGCGGGTGGTGCCACGCAATTTCCAATTGTGCACTGGGCTCCTAGTTATAAATAAAACTGTAATATATTTTTCTTTAATTGATAGAACAATTAACATTGAGAATATTAAAATTTTGAACACCACTAAAATGAACTAACCAGCATTCATAGATCATTACATCTAATTGTTGAAGAGAAAATATTCATTCCACATGCTCAAAAAATATTCACCAATAAAGACAACCTAAAAAACAATAAAGAGCCATGAAACAAGTCTTGAACCATGTACTGGACAGTCTTTGATGACAGTAAACTTAAGTTAGATAAAAGAACAAGAAGATCTCTAGATTATCTTCAATACTGGAGCAAAGTAACACACTTATAAAGGGGTCCATGAATAAAAGAATTAAAAAATTAGAAAAAAATTGAACTGTGTAATGAAAACACAACATGTCAAAATTTGTGAGATGCATTTGAAATAGTTCTGAGAGGAAAAATTACAGCTTTAATAATTATGTCAGAAAATAGGAAAGAGCTACACTTAATGATCCAAACTTCTACTTTAAGAAGGAAGAACAAAGAAAAACAATTTAAACCTAAGATAAATAAAAGAAAGAAAATGCACTTAGAGCAGAAATCAATAGCATGAAATAGAGACAAAGTCCAGATAAAATTAAATAGCCACGTTGGTTTTGAAGAAGGTGAATAAAATTGATACCTTCTAGCTAAACTGATCAATAGAAACTTAAAAACTTGAGATAGTCAAAATCAGGAATAGAAAACAACATCCCTACCCATCTTATACCCATTTAAAGAAAAATAAGGTAATATAAGGAACAATATATGCCCATAAGTTTGACAACTCAGATAAAATGAGAAAAAAAAATAAATAGCTTTATTTTTCAGGTATAACTGATGTAAAAAAAGAAATCTCAAAACAACTTGATGAGTTCAGACACATGTAAATACATGTGAAAACATCTCCACAATCAAAGTAACAGACATATCCATCACTTTGAAAACTAAATTTTCTCGTGCCTATTTGGGTGTGATTGTGTGTTGTGTTTTTGTTTTTGTTTTGTGTTCATTGTCATTATAAGAATATAACATATCTACCTTTCTAATGAAGTTTTAGTATCACAATACAATACTGTTATCTATGGGCACTACATTGTATAACAGGCCTCTAGCACTTACTATCTGGCACAACTGAAACTTTATACCCATTGTGTAGGCTTTGGGGCAAATTTTGGTCAGACAGCAAGGCATTTTCATAATGTCTAATACCTCCTAATATAACAAGAGAAATGCTGAACAGGTAAACAACATTATTCATCTTTGTCAACATGCTCTTTTATATTCCTAATGCCAAACACAAGTTTTGGCCCAAGAAAACATTCAATAAACATTTGAACTGAGTAGCAAGTGCTGAAAAGAACACAATTTAAATATGCAGACCTGTCATAGAGAGAGTGTCAGGGGAAGAAAGTTGACAGTTTTGAGGACCCCGAAAGTACAGAGTGATAGGAAAACTTGAGATAGCATATGTAAAGTGCTTCTCACAGTGTCTGCAAACTGAAATATGCTCAAAACATATTACCTGTTGTTATCAATATTGCAGGAAAAGCAGCAAAGGACACCAACAGTGTGATTTGTGGCAAAGCACATGGCCTCTCAGGACTGTCATGACCACACAGGGAAAGAGAAGCCTTTGGCTTTCACTTCCTAAAGCCCATTCAGTGCTAAAGGTAGATCTATAACGAACATTTCTGTTTTCCATTTCCATGTACCTGATTATCGTCAGTGCACTTCTTAGCTGGAGCTCATTGTAGCAAAACTCTAGTCAAAAAAAAAATTTTTTTGAAGATGTAGATAGAAGAGAAATGGCTGATATGTGTGTGTGTACACACAAATGCATAATCTATAATAATAAAAGCATAATATGCTAATTAGACCAGACGACCTTCCAGAGGAAGCTGGGGCTGTGAGGGAAGCCTGAGACCTGAGACCCAGTTGCCTGCTGGCAGCTAGAGGAAAGCTCAAGTACTGGGTGCCAGAGGGAAGCTGGTGCTGGCAGGGGAAACAAGGCCTACTCTCGCACGAATTTCGTGCATCGGGCTTCTAGTTATTAAATAATTTGTTTCTATGCAGTTTTCAAACTCAATCTTATCGCAAAATGGCCACAGTCCTTTCCAATGTATGGTTGTACAAAATTTTACTTTTGAATCCAATAATTTCCATGGGCTCTCAGTAGCTTTGTGCATTAGAACTTGATCATATTTCTAATGAGATACCCAGGAACCCTGATGTTCACGTATACTACATGTTCCCAAAGTGTTTGCTAGAACTCCACTTCTAAAGGTCATTTAGGAAAGCTTATCAGAATGCAAGTGCTATTAAACTAATACTATTAAATCCATTTTAGTAAAAAAAAAAAAAGATTATAAAACTTGAGAATTTGCTCTAAGTATTAAATTAGTTGTGACCTGTCTTCCAATTGAAGATATTGGTAATGTAGATAAGTACCTGCCTCAGAACCTTATGGGCTAGAAGAGAAATATATCAAGTAAACTATCAGTGATAGCAAAATGTGGTAAGTGCTATGACCCAGGCTCCTTCTTGTGGCAGAAAGAGCAGGAGAATGTCACTTATTCTAGAGAGGATGAAATGTGTGCCTAGAAAAAACAATGTCTGAGCTGAGATCTAGAAAATATGTGGGAATTTTCCAGCTAAAGAAAAAATGTTTCAGGAAGAGGTACCACAATGATGGTCATCAGCCTGAAACTGAAGCCTCTGTCTTATTTAGTTGCTAAAAGGGGCCTCACTCGATGGAAATGTGGGTGCTGCAGGTAGAAGGGTATGTTACCTTCCCATTATTTATGAGTATTGGGAAGTCAGAGAAGTTCATTGTTAGCATGAACACTGACAGCAGCACTCTAACAAGGAAAGCAAGTGGAACCTGTGACATGACTGTCACTCATCACTCATCAACTGAGAAGTCAAGAGAAGGCCAAACAAATTTTAAACAGATATAGGTTCTTCTATGCAGAGGAGGACTATGGGACAAAAGAGTGAAGATACATGAAATTCAAACTCAGGGATAGGAGGCATGTATTTTAGATACTCTATATAATTGAGCTTCCAGATTCTTCCTTATGTCTGACCCAATGGACAGGCTAGAAATGGAGCTAATGAAGGCAAGCATAAATGCAATGGCCACAACCCACACCTTGGTGCCATGAGTTAGGTTTCTCAAACTTTGATCAAGGAAAAAACCTCACTCCGAGACATCTCCCAATCCCACTGATGTCAGATAACAACATCAGAACTCTATTGAATTACACATTTTAGTCTCAGAGGCTCGCGGCTATTCTTAGTTCTCTTTGATAATATAATCCAGCAATCTTCTGTCTGCTGCAGAGCTGTTGTATCATTTCTGAAGAAATTTCTTGTAGACACAAGGTATTGTGGTTCAGATTAAGCCTATGAAACCACCTGGGCAATCTGCATTGCTAGTATTGTTAAAGAATTTCAGAAAAGCTTTTGTCATGGTATTTATTGACAATTTGGGATTCAATATTTCCAGGCTAAAATAATTCTCACAGAGAAGTATCTATTGAGGAAGAGAGAGTGTACCTGTAAAATTCTTTATAAATGTGTAGCTGATTCTGAAGTATACACCTGGTCTTAATCATTTTTACATTTGCTTATGGTTAACTTGGTTTTAATGAAAAAAATAAGTATTTTTCAAAACAAAAGCATGGTGAGAAAAGTGGTATGGTGTTACATTTTTGTAGATGTTTTTTATGACAGGCCTGATGGAAGACAGCTGGGTTCTCCTATCTGCTTCTGCATTCAGTCTGCAATGATGTTGTTTTGGTTGAAGTCTATGACAACAATAAAGCCTCACAAAGATAAATAGTTGAGAATGAGAAGATTCCATGTATCTTCCAAAATATGTTGGGAACCCCAGGATCCTCAGAGCATAGCCTAAACACTGGTCTAACAGTGGGCAGTGAGAAGAGGGAGGGAGAGAGAGGGGGAGGGAGAGAGAGAGAAGGGGGGAGGGGGAGAGGGAGAGGGAGAAGGGGGGAGAGAGGGAGAGAGGGAGAGAGGGAGAGAGGGAGAGAGGGAGAGAGGGAGAGAGAGAGAGAGAGAGAGAGAGAGAGAGAGAGAGAGAGAAACTGACAGAGAGAGGAGTGCACATGTGGAAGTTATTCTAACACACAATTATATAGGGTGTCCCCCAAAAATATATGTACACTGTAATGGCTGATAGCTCAATTTTGAAAAGAAAATATATTTTAATAAATAGTGCCTTTACAATTAATCAAAGTGTGTGTATAAAAATTTTGGGATACCGTGTGTGTGTGTGTGTGTGTGTGTGTATTAGAGACCCCGTGCACAAAAATTTGTGCACTCGGGGGGAGGGGGTCCCTCAGCCCAGGCTGTGTCCTCTAGCAATCTGGGACCCCTCGGGAGATGTCCACCTGCTGGCTTAGGCCTGCTCCCCAGGGGACTGGGCCTAAGCTTGCAGACAGACATCCCTCTGGCAGCCCTGGGAGGCCCTCGGGGGATGTCCACTTGCCAGCAGGGAGCAGGCCTAAGATGCAGTCGGACTTCCATACACTTTCCTGTGCTTAGCATCACTAAAGTTTTCCAAAGAGTCCTGAGAAAACTAGGTATTGCAGGTTAGCAGATGGGAGAAAGGAGAGGTATAAAGTTCTGTTCAGGCCATGTATGAGGAGTATGCCACGAGGACCTACATTTCTGATCTAATACTATCATATGTGATATGACATAAACCATTCCACATTTTAGAGCCTTCTTTTTTGATTGTTTATTTTAATCAGCAATTTAGTAACAATATTAATGTTCTGTATGGCCAGGGAGTTTTAAGACCAAAACAGGGTAGAAGCTGTTATGAAAATTATTTGCAAATTTCAAGTTTCTTTATAAACAATAGCTCTTGGTGATTGATGAAAAGTGAGACATTAAGGAAAGAGAGAAAGTGAAATAACTTAGTGATTTCCCACTTTAGTCATGAGAGGGAAATAATTACCCTAAATAAGATGGGGGACTCATCATAGAGAAGCCAGAACATTTTTATGGGCTGGGTGTAATAATTAATACCCAAGTAATATTCTTAGTTCTTTACAAAATGTGAGTTTGACACATAGAAATTACTCAATGCTTATACATTCCTGCTGTGTCAAAAAGTTTTTTGATAGCAGAGACTGTCTCATATGCTTTTTTTGTACTTTTCTATGGTCAAGGCATTGAAATATGCAATATTTGGTTTGTTTTGGGTATTTTCCTATTGTCTTAAATGCTAGTCCTTCTCCTCCTCCTCCTCCTCCTCTTCCTCCTCCTCCTCCTCCTCCTTCTTTTTAACTTACTCTCTTAGAATGACTGTTTTGGCTTCTGGTTTAGGCAAGAAGGCAGCTATAGCCTCCTTTACAGACAGAGTTTATGCCTATACTTATTTACATCAGTAATATATAGTAAGTGATATATATGTTAGCTATTATTCTTTTTTAGTAATAAGTGCTACAATTATAGGACTATGAATTTTCCTCTAAATATACTTTTGGCTGCTTAGTGTTTGGCTGCTTATTATTTAGCTGTATTTTAATTCATATGATTTAAAATTTGTAGCCTTGAGAGGTTATATGGATTAACACAATACATAATAAGAAGAAAAACAAAAATATAGTAAAAGTGACTTGACCAATATCACAGAGTAATTTTTAGAATATACATGCAATTATGCTTTGTTAAAATAAACAAGAAAAGGAAAAATGTTAGAATTTGATTTTGCCTGTATGTTGCAGGACCTAATGTGCAAGTCTCTGCAGTTTTAATCAACATAATTACCACTATTTTCAAGGAAGTGCTTCTCTAATCAAATAAATGTACAAATAAAAATAAAAATCAAGCCAATAATAATGGGACATTTTCAACTTCATTATTTCCAAATGGGTAATTCATTTTTTAGATTATCATTATAAAAGCCATTTTTTAAGAGAGAGAGAGAGAAAGAGAGAGAGAATGGAAGGGAGGAAGGGGAAGAGAGAGAGAACATCAATGTGAGAGACACATCAACTGGTTACCTTCTGCACACACCCCAACCAAAGTGAGGGAACAAACCTGCAAGCCAGGTTCATGCCCTGGATCAAGATTTGAACCCACAACACTTAAGTGCATGGGCTGATGCTCTGCTACTGAGCATCACTGGCCAGGGCTAAAAGCTACATTTTTAAAAATCACTTGGATAATTATTGCCTTTTCAAAATTATTTTGTTTATGCAAATCTAAGCCCTGCTATTTTATATGAACAAGGAAGCCTTTAAAAAGTTTAGCTCTTTTATTTTATTTCTTAAATATTACTTCTAGCATGAAGCTGGTGCCTGGTTATAAATTAATAGCTAGAAATTGGTTTTGAAAGATCTTCAGCCACTATTTGACAATGCGTTTCCTTTTTTTGTTGTATACTCATTATCATTACTATTAGCATGATATTCAGGGTTTTCCCTTCGGAAACCTTAAAGAAATCGCAAGGAGACTATGTAGAGTTGACATGCCCTTTTAGAAGTCTCCATTAGTTGTCTCATTTGAAAAATTTGAACCAAATGAACAAAGCACAGTTTTAATTTTGTTTCATTAGATTGTGAAGAGACCAACATGAATTAATTAGTGTTAACTCCAACACGCTTCACTAATATCCTGCCAACACAAAGATATCCTATAGTGCCAAGATGAGAGACATGTTCAGGATGATAAGAGAGAAATGTAAGTAGGTTGGTGCAATTATTGCTACAATTATTGCTGCAAAGAGTTCTAATTGGAAGGGGATTTTGCATTTTGTGGGGGTAATAAGCTCCATTAAGATCTGGGCTAGACATTTCCTTCAGTTTCAGTGGCATAATTTTATGTTAAATGGATACAAATTAATTATTAAGGCTATTTATTGTCATTATTGACACAGACAATAACATCTTAAAATGACAAATAGGGACTTTTGAAGGGCAACCCAGCCACATAACTCCTCATGGGGTGGAAATAATTGTGAACTGAGAAGCCTTGGCTGGAGTAAGTGGGCATTTATAAGGTAAGGGAGAAGAGATGCCATCAGGAAGGCATTGCCTTCAGGCTATGGCTCTGGCCATTTAAACTTGAGCACCTGTTGTTATTAAAACACCTGTTGTATAAGTGATGGCAGTTTTTTAACACTCTGAAGGTTGTTCTCACTCTCTGTATGGCAACATAAATCACAATAATATTAGCTAATTAGGGGTAACATTTTTGTCCCGCAGGGTTCCTAGAGAGAAAAGCACACAGTGGAGCAAAGCACACAGTGGGACAAAGACACAATGCAAACCACTTGCAGTGCTAACCAACGTACACTTCCATGTGCACATAAAACTTTACGCATTGCAGTGCTTTCTAATAATCATTCTATGGCACATAGCTAAACCCAACAGAGTCATGTAATTCAGTTCTTCCTCAGGGAAAGTGTTCTCTGTGATACTTCTGTCACTCGAAGGTGGCAGTGACTTCAATGGCAGAAAGAGTTGATGCTCCCCCAGCACATACAGATACTATAATACAAAGCCTTTAATTACTTCCTGGTTGTTTTAGTATCTGCCTAACACATGCCTGACTCTTTGGAAATATGGGAGATTCCTTGATTTGGTCCCTACTCTAGGGTTTTCAATGAAAAATTTAGGGACACTTACACTATCACAAGTAAATACATTATATGTTCAACATTTCCATGATGTAAAATGACCGTCACCTTGACTTGAGCAGTCTGGGAAGTTGTCCTTGGAGAATTATAGGCACAGATGCTGGATCAGCAAAGAGATGGAAGAGGGTGGGAGGAGATGTCAACATGTGAATGACAGTGAATAGAAGCACATGTTCATATGGGAGTAGCAGATAGTAATCAGATGTGTGGAGTTCAGACTTAGGGTTACTTTGGTGGCAGTGAGAAGGGGACCAGTATGTGATAAATGACATGCATACTGTGATTTTTTAAAAGACTTTGTCTAGTATCTTATCCAGATGCACAGAAACTTCCTAGAACTGAAGCTCTAGTAAAGGCCAGCCATTGCCAAGAAAGACTTTTAATTCATAATATTTATATCCCTTATTAGGTTTTTAAAATTGTTGGCAAGTTAATATTTTATGATCTCAAAAGGTGAATTACTTGTCTATTTACATCTGGAACTACCCATTTGTATGGCCTCCACATATACAAACTCCTTGCATGGTTAATTCTTCATAGAAAACATACTTACTTCTGCTATTATTATAACTATCTCATGTAACGCGGGTAGAATCAGCACTCCCATGTGATCTGAAAGCTCAGCTCATATCACTCCCACACAAAGAATAAGTGTCTGTCTAGAACCAACTCATTTTCATTCTCATAAGTACCCTTATTAAAGGGCAAAAGGCTGTTTCTACCCTCTTTGTGTGCAAAGTATAAACTGACAGAGTCAGGAGATGGATATGAGTTTCCAGAATTGCCATGTGAAGGGCAGACAGGGTACACTCTTCCCACATCTCCTGCCATATCCCCTCTTCATTGTGGCTATGACCTTCCTTTAGCTGTTCGCAGTGGGTCAGAAACTGAAGTTAGCTTTTGAGTGTAATGTCTGTGCCCTGTTTATAGCATTCCACTCACCATGACAAATGGGACTTGGTCAGGCTCACTGTATTCTGAACCCATTCCTGGTGAGTTTCATGATTTCATTCTTTGACCAAAAGCGGAACTCTGTGTGTGTGTGTGTGTGTGTGTGTGTGTGTGTGTGTGTGTATCTGACAGGATACACTTCTACAGATATACTAAAAATATAACTCTAAATTAGGTACATGCTATGAATGCTATGAATGGAATTATAAGATAAATTAACAATATGCATTTTATGATGCTGAAAGGGACAGAACTGAGTAACAAATTAGATAAGTTGGGAGAATGCCTAATTGATTGCTAGATTTCTAATCTACATTAATAGAGGAATAATAGGATATAATCAAGTTATGAAAGGATTAAGAAGGAATCATATTGACCAATTTTTTTATTGCAAGTCTACTCTACAAGCCAGATAATCTTCAAACACTGAAAGAATCTCAAGAATCATCCGCTTAAGGTTGTTGGTATTTTCTTCATTTTCTGAAATTATGAAATTCAATATTTTTGATCCACGAAAATCTCCATTTCCTTAGACCTAATCTAAAGCTAAGGTAGTGGGGAGAACTAAACATCAGCGCCACCTGAAGAGGTAGGATGTGTATGTGGTTTTACCCTGGGTCTGATTGTGAGCTCCTGATGGTTTTCTACAGACAACATAGAAACAATGATAAGAAGGTACTCGAGGGGCTGGCAGAAGAGATGAAGCCCCTTCCATCAGCTCATAGCCAAAGATGCAGAATGGAACTAGCGGTTTACAAAAGCAATTAGAAAAAACGGGGCACAATCCATGGCTTTACATTTTGGGTTTACTTGTCAATTTACGCAGTCCTCTTTAACATACATTTCTCTTTCCTCAAAAACTCATCTTTCCATCATATAACTTGTCATCTCAAACTTTCAGGTTTCTGAAGGAAATGTGGATAAGAGGCACCCTCCTCTAATTCGATTTTCTTTAAGAAACAAACATGTTCGAAATAAATAATGCAGAGTCTGTTAAATGTTTCTTTCTCTCATTGATTTTATCCTTGCCTTTCTATCATCCTTTCTTTCAATCTTGCTCTCATTCTTCTAGATCAAAATATGTGCTTTCTTTACAGAATAAACAAACTGAAGTCCTCATAGTCTGACATCTTTCCTTGACATTCTATAGCAAAAACAGGCTATAAATCATGGAGTTGAGTTACCTCAAGGTGAGCAAGAGGAATAGGAAAGATTTATAGGATGATAGATCACTGTCACTGATTTCAGTTCAGGGAAGCAGAGAATCATACAGTTCACATGAAATACCTAGTGAGCAAAGGCTGCATGGCTAAGGCTAATCTTTACATGACATTTTCAGAGCTAAAACTAAGAACCCTAAGGCAAGCCAGCATCCTCAGCCTCTGTAGTCTAAATAAAATCTCTCTCTAGACCTTTGACTCTCCAATCCACATTCTGCCCTCTCTACTTCGTTCAAACTCAGCTCTTCCTGGGATACGTGCATTCTCCTCAACTTCCCTCCCACTGACTATATCTCCTTTTTCTCACCATATTCTTCAGTCAAGGCCATCCCCTCTAGGCAATAATCCCAGGTTAACTCTATCCTATAAAAACTTTTCAACCAAGAATACTTTGATAAACCCACTCCTTTCTAAGGACAGTTATTCGCCTACTGCTGCTTTGGCAATATTTTAGCTCAGTTATTCAACAGTTATTAGATCAAGTACATGAATATGCCTACAAGCAAGCCCTGTGTTGACCACTGGTGATACAGAGTCTGTTAAATGAGATATGTTTCCATATTCCAAGGAATTCTGAGTAACTTGGATAATGCCTATCCAGCAATGTAAGTTCTAGCTGAAGATATGTACAGGATGCTATGAGAACACAGGACAAAGGTATGGATTTCAGACTGGGGTGACAGGAGAGGATTCTTGAAGATATGAGGCCTAAGCTAATTCTGTGAGGGACCTGGGTGGCAGACACGGTGGGGTGTTGCAGAACACTTGCAATAGCCTGAGATGTTGAGGGAATTTTAAGGATTTGAGGTGGTTGCCACAGAGAATGCATGCAATCAGTGGTGGGAAATAGGCCAGAGAAAATCTCAACTGGAAGGTCTCAAATTTTGGTAGACATCAAATTCACCTAGGGATAGATTTCAGGCTGAGTCTAGGAAATTCATCAATGGGGCTCAGTAGTCTACCCTTTTAACAAGCTCTTAACAAAGCATTATTCTGGCTCATGAAGAGTCTTCATGCTGAACAAAGGCATTGGAAAAGGATCTTGAACAATTCAGGGATTCATTATAGGGTCTTAAGTAGGAAACAGATAAAATCCAGTTATGGAGAAGAGGTTGACTAACTGGGGACTATTTATTTATTTATTTATTTATTTATTTATTTATTTTTAATATATTTTATTGATTTTTTACAGAGAGGAAGAGAGAGGAATAGAGAGTTAGAAACATCAATGAGAGAGAAACATTGATCAGCTGCCTGCTGCACACTCCCTACTGGGGTTGTACCCACAATCGAGGCACATGCCCTTGACTGGAATCGAACCTGGGTCCCTTCAGTCCACAGGCCGACGCTCTATCCACTGAGCCAAACCAGTTAGGGCTAATTGGGGACTATTTAAAAGGCACACTTATCATATTTATACATGACAAAGATTAGCTCATATTATTTTATCCTTAATTCCTCCTTTCCCTTCTCCTTTCTTCCTTTTCCCCTTCCTCTTTACCCACATATTGATTGAGCACCTACCATTGTATTGAAAAATAAAAATTCCTGGACTTCATTCCTTACCTACTAGAACAGAGTGCCTGGGGTGGGAGCCAGTGATCTATGTTTTAACAAGTTCCTCACACGAGTCCCATGTGCCACAAATATCCCAGTATGTCCCGAGTATCTCAGAGTGAACTGAGTTGACAGTTTACAGGCCGGCCCTTAGGTGGTGATGCTGGGTTCTAACCTGAATACTTTCTAGCATCTCGAACAGAGAATTCACAATATGTTGCATCATCCCTAAAGTAACACTTCGTCAGAGAAGGGGGGCTTAATATTCCCAAGAAGCACTTAATTCCTATCTCCACAGCAGGTAAAGAACAAAAGGAAAGAAAAAGTCTTTGTGCAAACTTTGTAGGCTCATCTTGAAGGAACAGCAGCTTCTAAAAGTCACGTGGAAATCACCATGTATTAAGATGTCTCTTTGAAAAAAAAAAAGAGAAAAGCTGCAATGCTCTGTGAAGCTTAAGGAGCTTTTCCTTAAAAGTAATCGGGTAATTCGTTTTAAATTAAAGTTAAACACTTGGCTTAGTTTTCTCTCATTATTTCTTCTGGTACATCTCTGACTAAATTAATTAAGCTGTGCTTAAAACCAGCAGCCAACGTGACACAGGAGGCCATGCGGCACACGGGGTGTCGACAGTGAAATTAGAACACAAGTTGGAACCTGCTGCTTGGGAAGAGCAGGGCTGCTTTTTCCTCTGGCACCTTCTCCCCATTTCAGCAACCATTGCACTGGCTGCCAAGACCACCTTTGGACACTCCATCCCTGAGTCCTCAGCTGACTTTCCCCCTGTTATATATAAAATAGGACACATGCATGAACAATAAGAAGAAAGCATGAGCCCTAACTGGTTTGGCTCAGTGGATAGAGCGTCGGCCTTCGGACTGGAGAGTCCTGGGTTCGATTCCGGTCAAGGGCATGTATGTACCTTGGTTGCGAGCACATCCTCAGTGGTGGGTGTGCAAGAGGCAGCAGATCAATGTTCCTCTTTCATTGATGTTTCTAACTCTTTATCCCTCTCCCTTCCTCTCTGTAAAAAAAAAAAATCAATAAAATATATTTTTTTAAAAAAGAAGGAAGCCTGACTATTTCAGTGGATCCTATACCCCAACCCAGACTAGGGCAGAGCCTTCAAGCCAAGGACTGCAGCCCTGCCCCGAGGGGAAGCAGAGGTGGTGTGATGATGGACTTGATGCTTCTAGTTGCCTGGGCTAAGGGATGACAAGGCAGGTGGGAAAACACTGTTTCTGGGTGTGCCTGTGAGGGTGTCTCAGAAAGGGATTAGCATTTGCATCAGTAGACAGAGTGGACATCAGCCTCCTCAGTGCTGGTGGGCATCCTCCACTCCTGTGAGAGCCCGAACGAAATAAACATCAAAGGAAGGGCAAATCTGCTGTTTGTGGTTGAGCGGGACATCCCTCTCCTCCAACCCTTGCACAACGGTGAGCCTCATTTTTTGGAATCTGGCACTTAACCCACAGCCCCCTGGTTCTCAGGCCTTTGAACTTAAACCGAACTACACAGCTGGTCTCCCCGAGTCTCCAGTTTGCACACATCAGAAGGGATGATTTCTGGGGCCCTGGAATCACATGAGCCAACTTCTATAAGAAATCTTTTCTATGTGTTCCTTTTTATGCTATTGGATCTGTTTCTCTAGAGAACCTTGACTAGCACACACGTGCTTGCACTGAGAACTGGATGGTGCACAATTTAGGTAAATTCCCTGTCCTCTTTGGAGCTTGCATTCTAGTGGAGGACACAGATCCTATGCAATTAAAACAATGAATGAACCAACACAATTAAAGATTGGGACACATGCTATAAGGGAACAAAGCAGAATGCTGTGGCAGAGGCTGAGAAAGGGGACATTGGATAAAGGTGGAGATAGTGAGGGGTGCTTTTGAAGTGAGACATGCGGCACGAGAAGGAGCCAGGAAAGCTGGAAGGAGTGTGTTTCTGGCAGAAATGAGCAGTAGTAAGTGGTCCTGGGATGAATCTGAGTGGAACTCACTGGTCTCATAGAGACCATGCTCTCTCTTCCTGTTCAATAAGAAATAATTTCTAAGAGTTCTAAGGTAAGGTGATTAGACGTCCCGCTTTTGGTGGGACAGTCCCGATTTTTAATAATTTGTCCCATGTCCCATAGCGTTTTTAAGAAGTCCTGATGTTTGGAAAGAATGCACGACAAGCTAGAAAACGGCAGGAGAACGGGAAGGGAATATATGGTTTTCGGTGGCCATGTGGCTATTTAGCCAGGATATGAGTTTTATATTATTTTTGTTAATTTTATAACGTTAAACTTTAATAATAACAAATAATTGTTGAGAACTGATTATCGAGAACTGCTTATCAAAGTTTGCATTGTTGATCGGTTGTTAGAATTCGACCACCATTGTTTGGACTTAATGAACAATGGCATTTTTGGGGACTGGCAACAACGAAAACATTTTGTAACTGTCTCTCAGATAATACACATTGTACTGCGTGCTAGTAAGCTAGGTAAACAAGTGATGTCATTACAAATCAGCTATTCAGATAATTTAGGTAAATAATTTATTTATTTATTTCATAAATACATAAATTTTCTTGAATTTAGCAGACAGTACTCATATTATTTATATTTTATAGTGGCGGCAAAAAGTCTAGCGCCGGCCTTGAAAGTGACATTATGGCAAATTCAGAGGAAAAATAATAGAAGTTAGTATTGCTATTATTTAGAAAGAAATATAGGATTAAAAGTAAAATTAAAATAATAATGCACTGTTCTTACCAGGAACGAATGCTGCGACTGAATAAGCTTTTTTCTATGGTAAATAAAGTATGGACATCAGAAAAATCACAATTAAGTGTTGAGACTTTGAAAGCCATTTTATGTGTGAAATATAATTTAACAAATTCTTATGAAAAATTTCATGACCTTTTAAACAACAATAGCAATCTACTAAAAAAATTCACTCAAATGAGAAATATGCCAAAGAATAAAATAATACTATACATAATTTTTTATTATATTTGTAAATTGTACTTATGTTGAAATTTTAAAAATATATTATAATACTACTTTTGCGTTCTATGAAAATTTTCGTTGCTCCATATAGACCAAATTTTTAATCAAGAACCCCCCTGGTCGGGGTAGGGGAGGATGGGGGAAGGTCAAGGGGGGAAAAAAAGAGACATATGTACTACTCTTTGTAATATTTTAAGTAACAATAATAAAAAAGACCTACCCCTCCCTCCCCCGCAGCAATGGTATCCCGCTTTACCAATGTTAAAATCTGGTCACCTTATTCTAAGAGGATGTTTCACAGAGCCTTGTAAGGGACCCTCTGAAATGAAGAGGTTGCCTTCCCAGTGAATTGTTCATCTTCTTTCCTTGTCAGTTTAAGAAATGCATAGTTTAAGGGCCTGAGAATCAAGGCAGCTAACAACCACCACTCAAAGCCGGAGGGAAGGACTCCATGGAGTGGAAGCTGTTCCCTTGCCATAATTCACCTTCCTTCTCGGTTCTACATGCTGCACCATTCCTCTTGCCCTTGGCTACGGGAAAGAGGAAGGCAGCCTTGACATCTGCTACAATTATATGAGCTCAGTTATCCAAGTCCCTGAAATTTGTTTGGCCTGAAGATGAAGGCAATTTAAAGCAAAATTTGTTTTGGTTCTGGAGGGAGGGGGTGGTTCCTAAATGCTAAATATTGGCAACTTTGGAAGACCAGCTGGGCCCTGGTGGGGCAGAGACTGGTACTAACTAGCCTTTGGCATTCTGATTTGTGCCCCTCTGTGCAATGCGAGGTGATGTGCTTCGACACCAATTAGCTGGCGTGCACAGAAGTCATCCCTTCCCCCAGTGAGTGGTGACCATGGATGTCATGCACCTCTTCAAACAAGACAAGTGGCCCGCAAGTCATTGCCTTCGTTAATACCCATTAGAGTTGACAGGCAGTGAGTTATGGAGAGATGCCCGAGAAGCAGAAAATGTGATTGGTCACAGCCGCATCAGGGAGGACAAACCCTCCTGATGTTTAGACCAGGGGAAGTAAGCAGGCAAATCTAAGTTTATTACTGCCCAGCGCATGAACTCAGAAGGTGTCTGTAAACATCCTGTGTCTGTAGATCCCATGGGTCGCATTAGCTCAGCAAGAGATAAGATGCTTACCTCCCTAGGCTGAATGCCCTGTGGGTGGAGACCACTACTTCTCTTCCAGAGAACATGGGTGTTTGTAGCCTTTTGATGGCTTACAAAACGGACAGCATTCTCGCAAACAAAAAATAACTATGTTTACTTACACAGGTCTTCCTTTTATCGACAATCCAATGAAACAAATAGACAAAGAAAGATGCACAGGAGATATTTTAAGGTACAAAAAACCAGGTACAATAGATTTAGAAATAGATATAGATATATAGGTATAGGTATAAATATAGAGATATAGATATAGATATATAGTAGCTGATCCTATTTTTTAAACTACATATTTATATAGTATTCGGTGAAAGGAAGAACAGAGAAATGTAAGGCCTAATGAATGATAAGGAAATTTTCTTTTTGTACCTGTTTCATTTGTATACTTAGGAATTTGGAACTTAAAAAAAAAACTAGCATGGCTATGCATGAATTGATGGATAGAATCAAACTGTATAAGTGTATATCAGTGACATGGAGAAATCAGCAGGAATGATATCTTAGAATTCTGTAATATTCCCCTAAAACCCCAGGGAAGCAACACTTGGGGTTAAAAAAAAAAAAAAAAGGCGTTTACATATTTAACCCAAACCAGTTTGTTTTAAAATATAGATTTAACCCAAACCAGTTGGTTTTAAAATATAGATTAGTCAGTGACACATCTTCCTGGGTCTCTTCAATATTTATGGGTGAATGTCTATCCCTTCTTCCAACTCGGCTGCGAAATAAACAACATGTTTAACTGGAGTCAGATAAAAGCAATATTTATGACCCGGTGCCTGGAGGAAGAGCCATTCCGCCACCTCCCTCAGTCAGCATTTCTTAAGTGTGTCTTTTGGGACATAAATCTCCCAAGTTCTCCTCTGAATTCTTTAGGCGACCACGTTTGGAAATGATGCACATCACACTCTGGCTGGAGATTCAGAAAACACAACCATGTACAGAAACCTCTGAGAATTCACGCGGAAAACAAAAAGCTTTCAATTAATTAACCTAGAATTGTCCAAAGCTATTTGGTAAAGAACCTTTTTCTTTCTTTTTCTTTTTGCAAATTCCTGTGTAACATAGGCAGAGGAACAACGTTGCACCAACTACTTTGAAGTACTCCCCCCAGACCTTCTCCCCCCAATCCAGATGGTGTTGCCCGACCTTCTGCTCCTCAGAACTGCAGTTACTGACCAAGTCCATCGTCATGCTTCTGTCACCATATCTCTGTCTGTGTGCTCTGAAACACGTTATTTTTACTCCTGAGGACATTACTGCAAAACCATTAAAAATGAGGAGTCAGTAAAGTGTTATGAATAGGCACAACGATTTCCCTTTAAACTGCCCAAGCTAGTCCTCAAAGTGATCCTGAGATGAGAGCTACAGTCACCTGCTGCCTAATATTTCCAATGGACAGAATGTTCCTGACACTGGTAACTGTAACTGTGTGAGTCCTGGCCCAAAGCATTACCGCTGTGTGCTCGTCTCAGTCTATAGTTATGCTATTGGGCTAGAGATGCCTGGGGCACTCACCTGGGCCCCGCTGTGAGCTTTCCACAGCAACATCCCTCCTGGAAACCGATGTTACAACGGGACCCGCCCAGTGGTTCTTATTAAGATTGCAAGATGCCCTGCAGCAATAACCTTTGGGAAACTTTGAAGAAAAAGCGTCTATTATGTACAGGCCCTGGAGCACACAAAGATTCTGTGGGCACACAGGGAGGTGATTAGAGAGAGGGAGAGAGCAGGCACGGTGAAGGGGGGGGAAGAGGAGGGAAGGGAGGTTCTGCTTTGGCTGGGGCTGAGGGTTTCTCAAGCTCACTCATAAATGGTGGATTTAACACCTGAGAGCAGGGAATGAAAAACACAGAAAGAGAACCAAGTAGCCCCAAAGGTCAGTTATCAAATCAACCAAGATCTCTAAAACAAAGGGGCCTCCGAGGAGGGAGGCTGCCCTGTTCTTCATCTAATCCTGCAGGCCAGGCTACCTGGAGACAGTCTTCTTTGAACCGGATGCCTCTTTAAACTGGCAATCAACACTTAAACCAGGTACTTGCATTACAGAGAAGAAAAGCCACCCATCAAGACTTTCGCTAAATTGCTCGCGTGTTTGTGGTAAAGCTGGTGCAAACATCTCTGCGCTTCTAGTCCTATTCAAGTACAGCCGATAGGATTACAGCAGCAGCTTATACCACATAGGTTTGTGTGAGTGCACTCTTTGATGGTCCAGCAATGAGGAAACTGCATGAGGGTGTCTTTCAGAACATAACCCCGTCTGTAAGCTGTGCATGACTATAGCGGTAAGACAGACCCTGAAGGAGTTCCAGTGGCCTCGCTCAAAATAACACAGTCAGCGGAATCCAGAGCTTAGACTCAAACCCAAGCCGCTTGACTCCAGGTCAAGCCCAGGAGGGATCATTCTTAACGTTTTCTCTATCAGGAATAACTTGACGCCTAAGTGCTACTTGTTGTCACTGGAGTATTTTGGTCTCTGTGTGTTATAAAATGAGTGTGCTTCCCCTCTTCCATTCACTGTCCAAGTGCCCACAGCCTGAAGTGTGGGCTGGCAGAGGTACCGTCCTTTAAGGCATGTGTGTGATGACCAACCTTATGTGGGCGCCATCTGACATTCCTACTCTTATTTTCCCTTTGCCTCATTTTGTTTCTCATTAGTTCTCATCCGTTATTATTTATACTGTGCATATGCTATGCAAATATAAGGTGACAAGGTAGGAACGTGTCACGAGTCTCACACTTTCTATACACCCCGTAGCTGCCACAATCCTTTTCTCTCCAACTGCATCATCATAAAACATCATTATGAAAATAAGCCAGCATGGAGTTCCAGTAGTAAAAACACTTTCTTTACTACAGAGCTTTAACCCTCGCCAGTCAATTAGCATACAGTGCATCACAGGGGGGAAAATTTGTCAAGAGCTCGGTTTGTCATCTACAGATAAGTAAAAGGCAGTTAGTGTAAATTGCATTTCCAAAATTCATTCCACTTAGCAGAGCTCAGGAAGGACCTTGAGACTGCAATCCAAAGACTGCAATGAGGGTGAGTCATGTGGCGGCCACTTTCCACTTATGTGAGCATCTTTCTCCAGAGAACACTTTGCAGCTGTCCTATTTACCGCTCCTCGTTACACTTGTGTGGTTGCAATGGTGTGTTATGTACAAGAGCATCGCAACCTGAGCAATCATTAGTAGCGGCTCCCCAGAGCATATTCCTTGAACTGTGCTAAGAGATCTGGTTCAAGCCACGCTCACACAAGCCTCACTTGCCCTGAGTGGAGAAAGGCCTCCGTTTCAAAGGTGGCTGATCATGGGAGGCATGGGTTTGATTCATCTAGGTGGTAGTATCTCAGGTAAGCAGAGATCAGACTTCAAATATTAAACCAGTGCTTTAGAATACTAACATGATATAGCTATGGGCGAACACACACACACACACACACTCACTGCATGAATGTCTTTATATTATATGCTAGAAGGCTGTTGCACAGATTCGCACAATAGGCCTTCCTTCCCCAGGCTGCTGGCACTGGTTTTTCTCCAGCACCCGGGGCCCTGGGCTTTGGTCAGCCTGCAGCGGAGAAGCCAAGCCTCTTCAGTCTTCAGTCTTCGCTACATGCCTGCATATGCAAATTAACCACCATCTTTGTTGGATTAATTTGCATAGTCACTCTGATTGGCTGGTGGGCTTAGCGGAGTAACACAAATTTGCATATTTCTCTTTTATAGTGTAGATATATTCATTATAGACCCCATGCATGAAATTTGTGCACAGGTGTGGTCCCCAGGCCTGGCTAGCAATCTAAGCACAAGCGTCTGGCATGGGAGGGCAAGTCCCATGTGACTGACCTCTGGGACCTAGGCAGCACCCCCTTCAGCCTGAGTGACGACGCCTGAGTGCCCATGCAGAGGTGCCATGTGGCCAGACACTGTGGGCCTTTGGGCCACCCAACAGCGCTGCACAAAAGCCGGGCAAGCAGCACACTCTCTCCTGGCAGGCCTTGTACACTGGCTCCTGTGGAGCCCAACTGGCCCCTGCAGTCCAGGCGGCTGCAGCCCAGCTCAACTGGAAGATGCTGTGTGGGTTCAGGGCAAGTTCCTTGTGGGTGATCAGCACCTGAGCATAGGGGCTTCCCCAGCATGAAGCCCTGGCATCCCTGGGGGAGGGTAGCAGGGAGAGTGAGAGCGAGCTGGGCGGACACTTCGCATTCTCACTACACCTTCGTCCCTGTCATTCCTGACCCTAGGTAGCTGGTGAGAGGTTGCAGCACATTGCTGATGCCCACCATGTTCTGGGCCTCCCTCCCATAGTGGTCAGCACATGTCATGGCGAGCAGTCAAACTCTCAGTTAAATTTGCATATTAGGCTTTATTATATAAGACTAGAGGCCTGTTGCAGGAAGATTCCTGCAAAAAATAGGCCTTCCTCAGGCCTATTCCTGCAAGAATAGGGCTTCCCTCCTGTCTCCACTGTCTCAGCTCCCTCCCTTCTCCGCCGCTTCACACCCTTTCTGCAGTGCTTGGCTTCCTTCTACACTGTCTTCAGTCTTCGCTCTGTGCCTGGATATTCAAATTAACCACCATCTTTGTTGGGTTAATCTGCATACTCATCCTGATTGGCTAGTGGGCATAGTGGAGTGACACCAATTTGCATCTTTCTCTTTTATTAGTGTAGATATGCATACATGTTTGTGGTTTCTCAAATCAAGCCAAGTAGTCAGGATTCCAAGCTTCCCCTTAATTACCAGGTAGACTGTATTACTGTTCACCATTATCTAATTCCTCTTCCTACAAGAAGATTTTTGCCCTCCTGCCACCCTGCATTCAGGCTTGACTTACCAAGCCAATGAACTACAAGGAAACTGATGTGAGCCCTCCTGTGTGGGAATGTTATAAACAAAGGCATGACTCGCCCCAGTCTCTGTTCTCCCTTTTCCATGAAAACTGCCCTTCAGCCTAGACTTCAATGTGATGACAATGACAATGATGCAGCAGAGGGTCCAGCTGACCCTGCATGCACATGTCGTGTGAGTGAGAAATAAACCGTCAGTGTTTCAAACCACTGAGGTTCAGGAATTGTTTGTTATCACACCAGAATCTAGCCTGTCCCTACTATCACACCACCTTAATACCCTCTTCTAAATAAGAAAATGTCTTTAAGTCAGTTGTTGGATGCTCCCATTGGAGGCTGTTGCTCCCCACATCAGCTCTCTCTAGTCTTTCAACTAGAGAGGCCTTCAAATACTACTACTACTACTACTACTACTACTACTACTACTACTAATAATAATAATAATAATAATAACCTCAATACTCCAGAATGCCATCTTGGGTTTCCTTTGCTATTCCAGTTTGCAAATAATTTGATCCACAGTGTTTTCATGCATCTGGCCTATATCAGTAAAATTCCTTACAAAATAAAACTGTGTTAAGTATTAAATAGTTGTAAAGAAAAATATTTATAGGGTCTTCCCCCTTAGCATAACTATTTACATCTCTCTATGTACACATTAAATTTCACATTGTTGTAATCAGTGTTTACATATCATCATATCATCGTGTGGCATTTTTTATTTACCTATTTTGTAGGCATTTTTATGCTACTGTAATTTTGATATTCATTTTTATGGTCATATGGTATGAACAGGTTCATGTATCACAGTTTAATTAATTCTTACTTAAGAAATATATTATCCATACATTTTCCAAATTGGTTCCTAGACCCCACTCAATATATTTCATGTTCCTGGACCACCTCTGACCTTTTGAAATTAAAATGAAAATTAAGGGAAAATGATCTTTCATAAAATAATCATGTATTGCTGATATTCAAAGCGGTTTTTCTCCTCGATTTTTTAATTTCTTTACAAACTGCTTCTAACTTACTCAATTAGCTGTTTTAATCTTATTCTGATAAACCTCTACTGTGACTTTGCCTTTTTCATTAATCTTGGTTCTTTCTTTGTTCCAGTTATATTAGACTGAAGGCCCAGGATACCTAATAAACTCAGTTGTATTTCTCATGCTTTTATAGTTTGAATCTTCCTCTGGGGCCTAAAGCTTGCTTAGACTTTTTCTTTGTGGAAAACATACTTCACTTTTTTTTTCTCTCAGTAAAATTAGGGTGGCTTGTACTTTAAAAGAGAATGTGGAAAATATTGGAAATTACCTATAGATTTCTACCATTTACCTAGAATAGATTGAACGTGATCCTACTGTGTTTCCATTTTTATATTACTCTCCCGCTTATTATGGCTTAATATGCATTTTTCATACTATTTCTATTTTTTTTCAGAGCCAACATTTTTAATGGCCCCCTAAGCATCCTTTGATGGGAGACACTGTAGTTTGTTAACCATTTCCGATCTGATAGTTTCTAGATTTGTGTCGCTTTCTTGTTAAAATTCAGCAGGTTATCAATAGCAGAGAACATCTTTCCAGAGCTTTAGGACTGCAGCTGTATTGTTTCACCAGCTGATGCTATTTTCCAGGTGTTTGCATCATTCATTACACTGTGTTTTTACCTTCTCCCAGAGATTGCTTGTCTCTCATTCCCTTTCTGCCTTCCAACACGGCTTGGAATTCCCTATGACAGGCATTTGATTTGATTTTCCCCTTGTTACAAAGCACCTTCTAATCTATCAGGAAAGCTTGGGCCTTACATTGCTTAACCAATAAGCTGAAGTCTAGCGAGGCATCCATGATTGTCAAACACATGATAAGCAGTGGAAAGATGAGCCCTGAGGATGTTAATTCAGAAAGAGAGCGAGAGCGAGAGGACAGACACACCTTCATTGTGAGAGAGGGCAAGAGTGATGATAAAGGAAAATATAAAGGCAGCTTTAGTTTCTAGAAGAAACATTCTGCAGTGAGCAATGCCTGGGAATGAAATTGACTTCCATGATGGATTATTACACATTGATAAGGGAGACCTGGAAAATGGCATCGGTTAAGCACCACTATCCATTCAGTGCATTCATGAGACAGCTTTCAGAACTCACCGGGATAAAAAGGGCTATCAATATTGGACAAGTCCAGAGGTGCTGGGGTGGATTAGAGCAGGATGAATGGCTGCTGAGGGCATGGGGATTTTTCATGCTGGTCCTCATTTTCCTGTACACCACTGTCAACTCTGCAACACCCAGAAGTCTCAGATCCAACCGCATGCTTGTCATAGCTGCATGATAATTGCTTTGTACTAAATGTGGAAAACACCAGTGGTTCATTCACTCTGGCCAGCCTTTGAAACTGGCTTGACATTCTGGTGGTACAGGCTTGGAGTCAAAATATTTTATTGCTCAAACAGATGTCCAAAGAGCACATTATATTTGATGGGGGGAAAACGTGTTTTTTGTTGCTCCAATATGTTAATAAACAACAGACATTCATTTAGTGTTCATTTATTCACACACACACACACACACACACACACACACACACAGCCTACAGCATATTCTACAAACAATTTGAGACAGTTATAAGACTCACCTTAGAAAAGCTTGTAAGGTAAAAGAAAAAGAAAAAAGCCAGCTTACCAATAGTGGATTGATGCACTGTGATCAGATGACTTTTATTGGTAATGGTCAGAATATACCCTCTACTGGTTTAAAATATATCCTGTTATGTATGGTGATAGCCAGAAGGAAAGGGGGTGGGAGAAGGGGGAAATGGCCCAAGGGAGGATAAATAGGGCTGGAAAGAGACTTTCCCGTGAGCGTGAGCACACGATGCAGTATGCACATGATGTTTGTTGAGTTGTACACTTGAAAACGGGATGATTTTATTAACTAGTGTCACCCCAGTAAATTCAATAAAAAATAAAAATATATAAAATATATCCTGTTATATGAGATATAATTAACATCTTCTATAAAGACAATGTACATGTATCAGGCTAATTATGTAACAACTGACAACTTAGTAATAATTTTAAAAACTTGCAATCACACATTGCCAATTACAATTATAAATTAACCTTTGGGCCCTCATCAAAACCAATTAACATGCAAGGAAGGAAATAAGAATAAATTGTAAACACATAAAGGGAGCAGACCAGGAGAAGGGACCACAGGAAGTTTTTGGAATGTGGGAAGCGCATGAAGGAATTAGTTTTGCTAAGAAACCTGAATCCCAAATGCTTGTGCAAGGCCATTAGAACTCCAGAACTCAGGTACCAACACCACAGAAGAAAACAGTAAAGCACTGGAAGAAATCAAAAGGGAAGACATTGGTAGAAATGTTAGCACTGGTCCTGGACTCTGTTCCACCCAGTCCAGCAAGTATGCTTTCTTCACCCCAACGTGAGGTTTATTCTCTGAGAAATGTAAGCCAAAGCAGGTCCATTTTAGGGGACGCTAGGCATGGTACTCAGTGAGTGAGAGATGCTGAGATAAAAACAAAGACGGTAAGCCCTGACTGGGTGGCTTAATTGGTTGGAGCATCATCCCAAACAGCAAAAGGTTACAGGTTCCATACCCAGCTATGGCATATATGGAAGGTAATTTCTGTTTCTCTCTCACTTCTCTCTCTCTCTCTCTCTGTCTCTCTCTCTCTCCCTCTCCCTCTCCCTCTCTCTCTCTCTCTTTCTCTCTCTCCCTCTCCCTCTCCCTCTCCCTCTTCCCCCTTCCCCTCTTCTTTCTTTCTAAAATCAATAAACATATCCTCAGGTAAGAATAAAAAAATAATGAAGATCCACACAAAGTGTGTCGTCCCTTCTTTTCAAAAATGAATACATAAGAGAAAAAGACTCAAAGATACAACCATTTGGAATTCCCACAGCACAATTGCCATGAGTGTAACCAATCACTACATGATTTTCATCCAAACTTCAAACTTTCCAATCATATGTTTACTGTCAGACCTATAACATAAAGATTAGAAGCCACAGACAAAAATAAGTTCCTAGAATATCCTAGAAAACAAACCAAGTCATACAGAACAAAAAAGAACAGGTAGTAGATGATTTAGGATTTTTCAGTAGCAATACTACAGATTGAATGAAAATGAATCAGTGCTTTGGAAACTCTAAGGGGAAATTTAGTTCTGACATGTGATGCCATACCTGGCCAAAGTACCAATCAGGTGGGAGGGTAACAAATTACCTTTTCCAGAAATTCAAGGTCTCAAGATTCCCTCACATGTATCATTCTCAGAAAATTGCTTGAAGTTGTGCCTTCCCAAAATGAGGGAATAGATCAAGAAAGACACAGGCACTTCATTCAGGAAACATTGGATCAACCACAGGAGTGAAGAAAAGTTCCAGGAGGTTAATGGTGCAG
>PVJC01019153.1:0-30539 GCA_004026665.1 Murina feae
CTGGGACGTAAAATACAGCATAGGGCATAGAGCCAATAATATTGTAATAATTACTTAAGGTGCCAGGTAGGTACCGGAAATATCGGGGGAATACTTTGTATAGTATATGATTAACCACTACGCTGTAAACCAATACAAAATAATACTGAATATGAACTGTAACTGAAAAATAAAATAAGACAAATTCTTTTGTACATTTTTTTGGCCATCAAGAGTCAATGGAGTACATTTTTCAGTTTTAATGTAAGTGTAATGCAAAGTAAATGTAGTTACTCGGATATTCTTGTAATCAGGACTGATTTCAAGTAAATATTTTCAGAACCAGAGCTCACCTCATGGTGGCACTCCGGTATTGTCAGAAGGAGGGCTCTGCAATCATCTCACTAACCTCTAAGTGTACAGTCCGTGTTGAAGTAAAGAGTTAGTGTGAATTGTTGGTCTATAGACTCCATAGTTAAACTCCCTGGGGAGAATTTGCAGGGGAGGATACGCTATGCTGCATTAAAAAAAAATAGTTCTTTACTGATTTCAGAGAGGAAGGGAGAAGGAGAAAGAGATTAAAAAAAAAATCAATTATGAGAGAGAATCATTGACAGGCTGCCTCCTGCCCACCCCCTCCTTACTAGAGACCAGCCCTCAGCCTGGCATGTGCCCTGACCAGGAATCAAATGGTGACCTCCTGGCTCATTAGGTCGATGCTCAATCACTGAGCCACATTGGTGGGGCCATGCTGCATTTTCAATTCAATCTGCATGGTTCTGAAACAATCTGCATGATTCTTTTAACAAGGCTGCATGGCCTCATATTATTGATGCCACGATTAAAGCAGTAACAAATGACATGTGGGTTTCTTTGGGAATGGACTGTTGGGTATGATGTAGTTTAAGTAATTCTGTATTTAGGAAATCTAGTGAGGACCCCAAACGTGAATTTGAGGCCTCTTAGTGAAACATCTTGCCAACTATGAGAAACAGGATATTTACATAGTCACAAAGTATGTCTCACAAAGCGTTTATTAATTATAAAAATAGCCCTGACTGGTTTGGCTCTGTGGATAGAGCGTCAGTGTGCGGACTGAAGGGTCCCAGGTTTGATTCTGGTCAAGGGCATGTACCTTGGTTGCAGGCACATGCCCAACAGGGGGTGTGCAGGAGGCAGCTGGTCGATGTTTCTCATCGATGTTTCTGACTCTCTATCCCTCTCCCTTCCTCTCTGTAAAAAATTAATAAAAATATATATATTAAAAAATAATAAAAATAAAACAGTACACTTACAGAGAGGAAACTTGCAGGCACTATGTTAACTAAAGATATAAGTGATAAAGCAATTATGGCAAAATATCAATATTTGTGCCACAGAAAGATTGTTTTCCTTTTTTGAGTAGAAAAATCAAAGGGACAAGGGAGGATTTGTTGACATTATTGGTCAGCAATGGAGCCTGTCTTTGATCTCCATCTGTGAAAGCCCACATGCCATAAAGGTTTCCAAATGAAACATTTTCCTTTGAGAACTGTTGGTGAATCCTAGACTCTCTATATAGGAAGACTCCCAAAATTAAGGCACAAATAATAAAACTCTAGAACAATGTTATTCTACTGATGATAGCCTGGAGAGGTGGGAGTTAGTTGTCCTCACTTCCACAATATTTAATGGAGTGTCCAATCATATTTATAAAGCATTTCTAAAATGACTTACAGACTTCGAAGACAAAACTTGTCCAGGGGTCAGCATTTTGTATATTCTCAGCCCGAGATAATTACCAATCTGTCTATTTTTAAAAGAATTGTTCTTTTAGGGAGAAGGAGAAGATGTCTAGAGAAGCTTTTTGTTCAACGTGTCAGTGTTTGCATGATTTACAGTATAATTAACCAGCCCTATTGCACCAGCAGACCAGTTCCCTTCACCATTCATCATGTTTCCAGTGACTTCAGATCATCAACTCTGCTGGGAAGAAATACCTCCTCCTTAGAGATGTAAAAATATCATATCCCTGATCATTGCTATTTGCAGAATGTGATCCATTCTTATATACCAATTGTTTTACAGATCTAAAGCATTTCCCTCCTCCCCCTTATTCTTATATGTCATTACTCCTGGAGCTAAAATCTAATTAAATAAATACATGTAAAATCTAATACCATTTAAGAAGAATTTTGTTACTCAGTTGCTTATAATCATCAGAACACATTTGCTAAGGTATAATTGTGCCACTGAAAAGATATACAAAGTCTGGTAACTCAAAATCCAAAACAAAAACACCTTTTTATAGAAAAGTTGTAAAAAAAATAGTACAAAAATTCAGATAGTTAATGAACAAAGATACTTTAAATCTCTATATTAAAAATGTATTAAGTATATAAAAACTCCAATATGTCTACTTCTGGCCCAGTAATCCTACTTCCAGGAATTTAACCTAAATATATACAGCTCCAATAATATGAAAATACATATGAAAAAGGTTAATTATTGCAACATTGTATTTGCAAAATATTAGAGACAACCTAAATGCTCATGTAGAGGAGAGTGGTTGCATAAACTATGGTACAAGAACATAATAGAGCACTATACATCTATAAAAAAAAGAATGAGGAAGATTTCTGCAAACTGATAGGGAATCATCAATGGATGGTTAAACTAATGAGTGAAATCTGAATGAGAAACAGGATCTTTTCATTGTAACAAAGTATGTTCTCACAAGATATTTCTTCATTACAAAGAGAAAAGCAGTAAATCTATAATGGAGAAATTTGGCAGATACCATGTAACAAAATGGTCTAAGTAAGTGATAAAGCAAATGTGTTAAATACCAATATTTGGGAAGTGTGTTAAATACCAATGTTTGGGAGTCTTGGTGAGGGGTTTACAGGAATTTTTGTCCTATTTTTTTTTACAACTTTTCTATAATTCTGAAATTATATCAAAATTAAAAATTAAAAAGAAAAGTAATTATAGCACTGCCTAGAGTGTGCTAAGCTACAGCAAGACAAAGGCTGTAATCAACATACATACAGCTAGTTAATTCTGCCGGCCTCCTTAGCAGAACAGCTAGCTCATGGAAAGCCATTATGATTTCTGAAAGTAGTGACAGGTACTTAGTAACCAGTGTGTAGAGCTTGCTCGGTGAATCTTCATTCTCACTGTTTTCTGGACAACCACACCGGGATATAGTATGAGGCATCTCTTACTCCTGTGGCCCAGACAGCTTTGTTGAGCCTGGTGTCAGTGCACACATCTGATTTCCCATCTGCTTCGTGGCAACTTTGTGGATCTCTGAGCGCCCGAGGGGCACGCTTCTTGAAACCCACCCTATGGATGGGCATGTGAATGTTGACGGTGTATTCTCTGGTCACTTCCCCGCTGATGGCAGAACGGCCCTTCTTCTTTTTGCCACTTTTCTTTTCAGAAGCCATTCTGTCATTTACTTTCTTTGGAAAGAAAGTAAATGAATGTCTTTTATTCTGTTTTGTCTAATTGCTTTGAGATAGACTTCTATTTTACAGATAACAAAACAGAGGCATAATCATCTGGCATGAACGATAAAATGTTAACATCATGGAGGTCAAAGGTAAATGCTTGCATTGAAGGAGTGAGAAGCAAGAACAGTACATGATAAATGTTTCAGCTGATAATAAATGCAATAAAAATATTTTATAACACCAACTGCACAGGGTGAACTCAAGTTTAACTGAACCTCTCTTTTAAGCAAATTGATTACTTGAGATTTTGAATGGTCAAACCAGTATACAAGGAACTTGATTATTTCACAAAAGAATATTATTTTATATTCCGTGGTACATTTAAAGTATGAGATGGTTCACTGAAATTAAGATATATTCCTAACTTCTTTGAACATATTATTTTATAAAATATCTCTGTTGTTTACATTGCATTCTGAGTTTTCTGACTTTAGGAAGATAGGAAGCAAAATACTCACCTACTAATTGTATATCAAGGGAAAATGAGACAGAGAGAAGCAGTGAGTTTATTAAGCATTGAGTAGTAAGAAATTAGAAGACATCACTTACTCATCTGCGTTATAAAAAGTGCATGTAACAAATCATGTATGGTATGATAGTATCTAACATAGTTCTTTTCACAAGAAGGTGATGACATACAAAACAATCAATCAATAAAAAGTGTCCATTTTACATGATCTTGGATTAGTGTTAGTGTATGTGACTTAGTCTTTTTCCTATTGACATAGTCAAGTTAATGCTGACTTACAATATCCCATGAGTGATGTGATTGAAATAGGCTTACTGACAGACAGATGGAAAGAAAAACTTCTATTTGACTCCTGTAGCCATGATAAAGGATTTACTTTGATTAGTGTAACTCCAGTTTATATTAAAAGCATGAAGAACCACAAAAGTTCCAACTCACTTTGCCTCATCATTTTGTCAGCAGATTGGCCACACAAAGTACAGGTCCCAGAGCATTGAGTGAAAACACCTCTGAGACATCTTTGCAAAGTTATTCTGCAACCCAGACTGAAATACTGTGATAATGCCTTCCTTGGGGCTTCTGTTACTTTAATTATGAAGACATTACAGAGCATTGCCTTCCATAGTCAGATGCACGTCTCCCCCTTTCTTTTCACTGCTCAGGCTGAGTACCTGGGATTCTTTAAGGTAAAAATAAAAGCATTTCATTCTCTGGATCTTTGAGGAAAGCAGGGAAATCTAAAATAATCCCCATGGAGAGGTGGTCTTTTTATAGATCTGCAGACTAGCTCTATTGTTGTTCAGGTGTCCTGAACAATTGTCTTCAAGACTGTGAGCCATATAGTTCACTATCTAAAGTTTCATTTAAGTATGATGAATTGGCAAAAAGAAGGATGGGGAGGAATGTGAAAGGGTTTGTATAACAAAGAACCATAAATCATCTCTGGTGCAGTGAGCTTTCTATCATTCAGTCTGTGGGCTCGTCTGAGGAGCTGCAGGGACAAAGAAGAGAGGAAATAGGGTCTTTCAGCTGCAGGGCTACAGCATCCCCCAAAACAGGAGAGCCATTTACTCCCAATGAAGTCCTCCCTTAGGTATTATTCACTTATTCATTTAGGAAAACCTATCAAGCGAGTGCCAAGTATGTGCAAGACACTTCTAGATGCTATTGGGGAGGGAAGGGGAAGGGAAAGGGGAAGGAGTACCAAGTTGACTGAGATGCAGTACCTACCTGCCTTACTGCCCCCCCCCCACAGGACTTTTTTATTTATTGGTATTAAAAGTCTGAATTTTAAATAGATTCTTGGACAAGAGGTATATCCTCTTGTTCAATATCCTCTTGTGCTGTCAGCTTGTTCAACTTGGCAGCACCCATCTCATCCCCAGTAGCTTTTCAAAACTGCTATCTTCACTAATAAGCTCTTAGAGTTTTCTCAGTTCAGACATGGGCTTTTTCAGCATTTTGCCTTTTGTAACAAGGACATCGCGGGGCAGATAAATAGCCTGGCAAGCTGTTCTATGCCTTTCCCAATGCTGTCTGGAATCAATTTATTGACTACTTCTTTCAAGTCATTTGTCTGCACCTCTTGGGTCTTTATTCCCATCATCTTCTTCCAGATTTGGTGGACTTGTTGATGCTGAGCATCAGAGGTCTTCCGAATCTGATGGTTATATTTTTTTTTTTGTAAAAAACAACAAAGAATAGATGTAGCAAGTAACCACCAGTAGTCTTTACAGCAATATCAGCTTCAACCATGGTCTGCCATTTTTTGACCATGGAGCACCTTTTGTCATGGGTAAGACCCATGCCATGGAAAACAACTAGGCAGTTTTGTCCTTAATGTCCTCAGTAATTAGCTTGAATTTTCTAAATGCAACTTCATCACTCTGTACATCAGCTATGCTCACGTCAAAAACGTGACCCTTGAGGCCATCTGATGTGATTTGGTTCCTTGAGTTCTTGTGACTAGTATTTCTCCACTATTCCCTATATTGAACATAGCTGGTGCTTTCCCATCACACCGATCTTACTTAGAAAATGGACCAACAACTTTCTTCTTGGCTTCCTCTTAGCCACCTTTGATACGGTGCTTATTTTTGCCGACAACCATGATTCTGCTCAGAGAGTGAAAAGGCCTGCCTTACTATTGATCAGACATGTTTATGACAAGGACTCTGCCACTTCTTCAACATAAATGTTGGTCCATTATTAGTATGTTCCTCCTTTTATGAAACAGATGTATTTCCAAGCCTTTCTGGCATTAAAGTAAGTTTCCATCAAGTGACTCTCCTTTACGTTTTTGGAAAACTGTCCTTGTTATTTTGGGCTGGAATTAGTAACCTACATTCTTGTAGCCCTCTCTTTGTGTTTACACCACGCGCACATGTGTGTGTGTGTGTGCGCGCGCGCGCACACGCCGTGACTTCTTCAATAGGCCTTTTTGAAGCATGGAATTGTACGTGAAAGAGCATGGACTCTAGAGCCAAACAACTCAAATTGGAATCCCCGCATCACTACTTACTAGCCATGTGTGATCGAGGTTAGTTTCTTAACCTCTCTAAGCCTCAGTTTCCTCCTATGTAAAGTGGGAATAAAAATAGTTTCAATTTATTAAAACCTTGTGAGGCTTAAATGAGGTAAGTTACGTCAGCATTTAGAAAAATGCCTGGAATAAGTAAGAATGCAGGGCAGCTTAGTCATTCCTGCTGGGCACTTTACAGGCGAGCGTTTTACAGGTGAGGAAGCTGAAGCTCATAAAGACCGACTTAGGTACACTGGAGGAAGTATGGTACTGCATTTAAGAACTCCAGAGTCATGTATACCTCATGCATGTTCCTTTTCTGCCATTTATTATCTATACTAGGGGCCCAGTGCACAAAAATTTGTGCACTCAGGGGTCCCTCAGCCTAGCCTATGCCCTCTCCCAGTCTGGGATCCCTCGGGGGATGTCCACCTGCTGGCGTGCCTGGGTGAGGGGTTGAGGGCCGTTTTCAGGCTGCCCACAGCTCCCATTGACCCAATGTCCCAGCAAGGCTGGCTGGAATCAGGTTTCTGGGGTTTATTTATCTACTATAATTTAAAGTTTGTTGCCTTGAGTGGAGGCCTAGTCAGGTAGTGAAGCCACCTGTTTGCTTCAGCTCTGTGGTTTCTATAATTGAAACATTGTTGCCTTGAGCAGAGGCCCGGCCGGCCTAGGCAGGCAGTTTCAACTCCATTGCTGGTACAACAGAAGCCTCCTGTTTGCTCTAGCTCCATGGTTGCCAGCCACCATCTTGGCTGGGTTAATTTGCATACAGCTACTCTGATTGGCTGGTGGGTGTGGCTTGGCTGGTGGGCATGGCTTAGAGGTCTCAGAGTGATGGTCAATTTGCATATCACTCTTTTATTAGATTAGATACCCCTGAACAAATAATTTAATTTCTTAGCCTTCACTTCTTTATTTATGAGATGACAACTGCTAAAAACATATCTACCCACTGCTCAGTATGAGCATCAATAAGATGATGTGCGTAAAGTGCTTGGCACCTGGAATGCACTCAGAACATTGGAAGCTGCTATGATTACCGAAAGGTTCCCAGGCGACAAGAGGCAGGGCCTGGATAGAAATGCAGTGGTCTGACTCCCACGTGCCTGCCCCTTTTTTTAATAAATTCACCACCAGCTCCCTTGTTCTCTGAGCTAGAATTCTAAAGAATTAGCAGGGGCAGTCAACAATTGGAAGGCTTGTTTCAAGTCCAAAATATGAGTTTATATTCACCTTTTGATGATTGCTTTGGAGTTCTCACAAATATGTACTCACCCATAATCTTGAACTAGCCTTTCTGCTCTCAATCAAAGGAACACACTGCTGCCTTCACCCACATGGATTTTTCAAAACACATGCCTTTGAAAGAAATCATCATCCCAGAGAAAGCATTACAAACTTTCTTGCAATGAGGAATAAGATTCACACTCAAGGTTGTGGAGTAAAACGCAAGTGAAAAGGAAAGTTAAAAGCTTGCCTTCTTCCTGCCAGCAAGCCTTGCTTTGGACTACCGCCCCTCCCCATTCCCAGGAGGGGAGAGAGACCAGCCACAGGGTCAAGGAGTGGTGACCAGGTTAGCAACAAGGGCAACAGTGGGAGCAGACAAAAGGACAGAAAGTGTAAGCGGCTGGCTGAATGCCTGAGCATGTTTCTTTGCTGAAAGAGAATGGCGGGAACAACGCATCAAACTGAGAGAAAGGAGGGTGGAGGGGGAAGAGGACAGCTAATGGATGGGGTGGCCCAGCAGGGGTCAGAGGTCACGAGGGCACTCAGTGAACTAATTGGCCACTCTGTGCATACTCACTTTCTGCTTCTAGCCTACACCTAGGCCTTGAGAGAAAGTTCTGGGGTTGATGCTGGCTATACATGTTTATTTTCTGAAATCTGAGGCAAGCAGTGGAAGGCAACTGAAACTGAAAATTGAGAGAAGAACTCTTTTTCTCCTGAAACAGCTGACCAGGGACAACCTTCAACAAAAGGAAATGCTAACTATTCCACTTCATTCATTCGTGCATGCATTTCATCATCATCATCATCATCATCATCATTATCATCATCATTATCATCATCACCATGTCCATATGTTAATTGGATGCCCTAGTAAATGTTATACAAGGCACATTTTATATGGGAAAGGATTATAGACCGTTGGCTTAGAATTTATAGACTATTAGAGTTAGGCCTGGGCTTTAGGGATAACCTAGTCCACTTCTCTCCTTTTTTTTTTTTTATCCTCACCTGAGGATATATATATTTTTGAGGGTATTTTTTCATTGATTTTTAGAGAGAGTGGAAGGGAGGGGAGTTGAGGGGAGAGGTAAAGAGAAAAACATCGATGTCAGAGAGACACATCGATTGGTTGCTTGAACCAATCAAAAGAGCTTGAACAGGGCCAGGCACATCATGAGCTGTCATTGTTGTTTGTTATTATTACTGGGAAGGAGGGAGCTCTTTGTTACTGCAGAGGTTCCAGCATAAGACTGGCTTACCTGTTGTAAGGGAGACTCTTGGATCAGACGGCAGTTCTGAGAATTTTCTTTTTAACTTTTGTGTAGTTGAATAGAACCAGTTTGCCTCACTCTTCCCAGAGTTCTGAAACGGCCCATCATGCTGGTACTGTTATACATGGATTCTGGAGCAGATGGAAATACAAAAGAGATGTAGATCATCTATGAACATCATGTTCGCCTTCCCCATAATGGGGCTTTACATTCTGAGCGCCATAGGGTCAGAGAGTGGAAACTATAAGCTTCTGCCCTAAATTTAATTAAAAAAAAAAATATATATATATATATATATATAATTGATTTCAGAGAGGAAGGGAGAAGGAGAGAGAGATAGAAACAACAATGATGAGAGAGAATCATTGATCAACTGCCTCCTGCATGCCCCATACTGGGGATTGAGCCCGCAACCCAGGTATGTCCCCTGACCAGGAATCAAACCGTGACCTTCGGCCAGGCTCCAAATTTAACTTTGAAGCTCCCTTTCTGTTCTTTCCAATTCATTCATTCATTCATTCATTCATTCATTATTGGAGTTTAATTTACAGACAAAAAAATGACACAACTTAAGTGTCAATTCAACGAGTTTTGATATTGTATACACTCATGGAACCTCTACTCAAAACAAGATATAGAACAGTTTTATCTGTCTGTTGTAATATGTTACCTTTCTCAAGTAGCATATTGCATTTAAAAAGAGATATTCCAGAACAAAGAATGCTTTTGTCCAATTAGATGACTCTAATAGTAGAATTTTAGGGACATATCCTATAGAAGACTCCACCTACTTATGTTTGTTTTTTTTTTTAACAGATTCATAGACTCTTAGACAACTCTTATCTTGTCCAACCTGCAATTTAATATAGTTGTCCCTATACTACATCACTCACAGGTAGTCCTCCAGCCTTTACCAACTGCCAGGGGGGGAGGGTTCAGTTCAGAGACAAACTGTTGAATAATTCTTATGTGGACCACAATCTGCCCACTGGTCCAGAAAGCAGTGTGTTTTCTCTTTTACATAACACCTCTCCTGTATTTTTTTTTTAGGTCTTCCCTTTCAGACTATTCAAATATTTGCTATTGTCTGAATGACATAGTTTCCAGACTTTTCACTCTCCTGATTATTACTCTCTTAAGGCTTTCTAGTTGGTCAAAGTCCCTCTTGAAAAGTGATGCCCAGACTTTAAGGTCAGGGCTTACTGCAAACAAGATGAGTCTCTTATGTCATACAATCTAGACATGGTTATTTCCATTGATGCAGTCTAGCTTTTTTTCTGTTTTAGTAACTATGATGCATTGCTGCTGACTTATGCTAAGTTTAGGGTTAACTAAATCCATCTATTTTTTCATCTGAATTACATTACTTAAAAGGTGTTATTTGTATGTTTGAAAGTAGAGAAGAAGAGCCCTGAAGGCAGGAATAGATGAACACACACACACACACACACACATTCTTGTTAAAGGTCAAAGTGGGTGCTGGATGCTATAATCTGGAATTGATTTTCAAGTGTCAAAGTGAGGGTCCCTGAAAGTATTAATAACTCACCATTGACCTGGCAGAAGTTAGCGGAAGGGTAAGTCCTAGAATAGGTTTCTCCATCTCTTGAGCAGGCTGGTTGATTTCATTTACTGCTTCATGCATACACCATTCACACACCAGATCAAACATAAAAATGTATTTGCAGAATATAAGTCAAGGGCATAGCTCCTATAGAACTGTGGTGTCTGGAGTCACTGGGATATGCACACACGTGTGCATGGCACGGACAAGCACACACACTACCCTGCCACTGATGAGCACCCTGGAAACAAGGGTGCCTTAGGGGAGCAGCAAGTGCATGGGGTTGTGGTCTCCATTCCCAAGGGTGGCCACTTACTTCCTGCGGGGGTGGGGTGGGGTGGGGTGGGGTGGGGCCCGCCCTCTTTGAACTGAGTCCAGGTGGGGCCAGTCTTTCCAGAGGTGTATCCAGGTGCCTGTGGACATAGCTCCTACCAGGGCTGCTAAACGCATCGCCTGGTCTTAGACTGGCAAGGGAGGCTGGCAGGAATGCCTACCTCCCCGCCCCTATGCAGAGTCCTGTGCTCCATTTGTCAGGGATGCTTTCTTAGGTCAAAGGGAAAGCATTGTTGCTGCCCTGTGGCCAGGCAAACAAGCAGCTGGCTTTGAAGTCCCAGCAGGATTTGCTCAGGCTGGAGTTGGGAGACTGAGGAGAGGCTTGCAAGCCTCCCCCAAGCCAGGCTGTGTTTGTTAACTTGGCCAGCCCGCCTAGGCCTGGGGTGTTTGATGTCTCCAGAGAAGTGGGAGGAGGGAGGCTTGCTAGGGGGTGGGGGTGGGGGTGGAGGTGAGGAGGGGGCCTCTGAGGGGCATCTTTCAACTCCTGCTGAGCCTGTAGTCCCTAGAAGCAGAATGCAGACCAGGCTGAATCCAGAAGAGCCTGGGACAGGGCTGCAGTGGCAGGAAACACCTTGTGCCCTCCCTTCAAGGTGGCATACTGGGGTGTGGTTTAGGGTAAACTGCAGAGTGTGCTGCTTCCCTTGGACACCTGTTTTTATTTGGGTGACAACAGGTAGGAATAGATGTCAAGGGCCCTTGCCGGTTTGGCTCAGTGGGTAGAGCACTGGCCTGTGGACTGAAGGGTCCCAGGTTCAATTCCAGTAGGACATGCCCGAGTTGCGGGCTGGGCATGCAGGAGGCAGCCAATCAGTGATTCTCCACATCATTGTTGTTTCTATCTCTCTCTCCTTTCCCTTCCTCTCTAAAATCAATAAAAAAAATATATTTTTAAAAAAATAATAATACATGTCAAGGGAAGACTTTTTTTAAAATTCTTACGTGAAGATATTTTTTCCATTGCTTTTTAGAGAGAGTGGAAAGGAAGGAGGGAAGGAGGGAGAGAGGGAGGGAGGGAGGGAGATAGGTGGGGAGGGAGGGAGAGAGAAAGAGCGAGAGAGAGGAGGAATATTGATGTGAGAGAGACACATTGATTGATTGCCTCCCACATGAGCCTCAACCAGGGTTTGGGATCGAACCTACAACCCGGGTACACGCTCTTGACTGGGAATCAAATTTGAACACTTCAATGTATGAACAACACCAGCCAGGGCATCAAGGGAAGACTTAAAGGAAGAGAGAGAGGCATCCAAAGGTGGCATTGGTGCTTTAGTAGTCACAGGCCTGAGGTTCCCACTTGCAGAGTCTCCTCCTCCCCTCCTCACCCTCCACCAACTGCTTCCCTGCCTCCAGGCCTCCCTGCCTCACTGCCTCCTGCACACACCCTGCCCCACTCCTACCACTTACAACCTAAGCAGTTTGCCTTTCTCCAGGAAGGGATAGCCTGCTGTGTGCCTGACTTGGAAGCTACAGGTAGACCAGAGACACTACTCACCCGCCTCTCCCCCAAGCAATAGAATGCACTGGGTGAGAAGCCCTGGGTGTGGGGGAGAAACTTCTAGAAAGCAGAAGCCTGGGTAGCACAATGCTCCCACTGGGCTGGCTCTCTGGGCTTGCCTCACGATATCACTACATTCCAAAACATGTTTATGACCTTTTGGGCCTGGCCATAGGGAATAAGGCAAGAAGTAAAGCATTATAATTAACCAGTTCAATGTTCCATACAATATTAGCCATGAACAACTCCACCCCTCCTCCCCTCTCTCATTCTCCTACACACCTGCCTCTTTCTTTCCTAAATTCCCCATTTTGCTACAACCAAATGTGCACATTTTTACTAGGTTCTCACCACCCCACCCCCCACCCCAGCACTGCTCTCTAGTCTGTCTCTAGTTGCCTATGCCTCCTACCCTGACACGTTGCGATTGAGAGAGCCTGTTTACGAGAAGACCTTAACATCTGGAGTTATAAATCCTTCCAGGACAGCCGCTCTATCTCAGCGCTAATGCTTGCGGTGCCAGCAAAAGGAGGCTCACCTGATTGTGACCCATCCCCTCTTACTCCTTGGAGTTCACTGCTCCTCCTCTGCAAACATGGGACAATGGGCAAATGGAGTTACCTGTCTCAACAGGTGCTAGTCTGGCCTCACTTTCCTACAGGGTGATGGGGAGGTCACCCTTCGGCCCACCCACTCTGGGCATTCCTGTGATTGTGATAGCCCACTGATGAAGGTGATCCTCCCTTTGGCCTCCCATGACTACAGCTGTGGGAGGTTGGGCCCACCTCAATGGCTTTAGAAGTCATCACTTTATCTACTAAGTTCACTGGCTAGCAAGCAGGCATCACCTGCATTGAGAGCCTCTGAGTTTTTCTCTGTCATGCAATGGGCAGTTTCCACACTAGCCTTCCCTACTAAGATCCTTGAGAGGAGTTGTTTCTTATTCATCACTGAGTCCCTATGTCCAGCAGACTGCACAGAAGATAAATATTTGGCAAAAGACTTAGGCGAATGCCATCGTACTCATCACCAGCAAATACTAGTCCTTATTGGGGGCGTCTTCTGTGCAGTGGCGCTGCTAAGCGGCAGGAGTACAAACATTAATTAGACATAATTCCCACTCTCAGGGGCTCGCACTGGAGTCAGGAGACCCAGAGAAGCTGCACTTGCCAGCAGGTCAGAGGAGGGATGGGAGCTGGATTCCTCAGGGACTTTGCTCAGGTGACCAAAGTTTGCCAAGGAGTAAAGTTACTACAGGTGCCCCCAGACCCTGATGCTCATTCACGGTTCATCTCCATGTATTCCAGAGTGGAGCTGTCAACTCGCCCTATGTGATTCAGGATCCTGGTCTCAAAAGTGTGAGTAAAAATAAAACAATATTGCCCAGCCAGTATGGTTCAGTCGTTGAGCATCAACCCATGACCAAGAGGTCCTTGGTTTGATTCCCAGTCAGGGCACATGCCTAGGGTTGTGGGCTCGATCCCCAGTGAGGGGCATGGAAGAGGCAGCCAATGGATGTTTCGCTTTCATTGATATTTCCATCTCTCTATCCCACTTCCTTTCTTATCAAAACAATTCAATAAAAACATTTAAAAAAATAAAATGATATTGTCTCTACTTGGAAGGAATTGCTCAACCCTTTAGCCCTGGAAACAAGGGAAGTGAAACTTGCCCCCACTGACTGGACTAGAGCCGCACCTGTTAGCAGTGACCATGCTGTTTGGTTTGGTCTCCCTGTGGATTTGAAGCCAGAGCTGCCACCACCCTCAAGAGAAAGAAAGGCATCTATCTAGAGCTCAGTTCATCCCAACACATCGAGTGCCTCGTCTGTGCTGAGTGCTGGGCTGGCCACCAGGAATGGAGAAAATAAGAACAGGGATATAGTTCCTTTCTAGGATGGGGAGAAGGACAGCAAGTTGATCTCTTGGGGTTTAAGGGTCAGCCCAGATGATGTGGGGGGCTGCTGCTTTATCAATGCCATGGTCTCACTGAGGGGACCTTCACTGCATGGGAGGGGGGCCTGGAGGCGTGCATGGACACTGCGGGCACTGGTAACGGGTGACATTTTTCTGCATGGCTCCTTTTCAGCCTGCGCTTCTGAAACCTTTCTATTGAAGGACCATTATTGGCAGAGAAGAGTGAATTCTCCGTTCTCAAGGGGCCTAGGATTTTAGGTCACCGCAAACAGGAAATTTCTTTGAAGCCCCATATTTTACTTTAAAAATGTATGTGAATCTTGTATATTCTACCATGATCTATTGATTTGCTTTTATATAAAAAGAACACAGTAAAAATTATTTGTCTTTGAATAAAATTGATACTCCAGAAAGACGAATTATTTTTCTGTGGCTCTTTGAACCCCCCCCCCCCCGGTTCACTGTCCTCCCTATACCCTAGATTGAGAAGTATGCCTTTTATTTTTAATCCTAAGCCAAGGATATTGTTCCATTGCTTTTAGAGTGGAAGGGAGGAGGGGGAGAGAGAGAGAAAGAGAAAGAGAAACATCAGTGTGAGAGAGACACATCGATTGATTGCCTCCTGCACCAGGTACATGCCCTTAATCTGGAATCAAACCCATGACACTGTGGTGCGAAGCCGATGCTGTAACCACTGAGAACACTGGCCTTTTAGGACATCAGACCCATTTACAGGTAGCACATCCAGGGGTACCACCTCAAAGGAGGCCTCTAACATGTTTGCATGGACCACATCCTCGATCCCAAAACACTCTTCAGGATCTGTCCTATGCTGCTCTGGTCACACATGCCTCTAATCAGACCCTATGGGACCATCCTTCATGTCTAGGGTGATCTCTGTCCCTCCAGGAGGACTTGGATATCAGGTGGCCAGTAACACTATTCCTCAAACACCTAGGGGCAGTGGCTCTAAACCTTCTATAGTCTCCCTGCAAGGAAGGGGGCAGGGAAGGGGAAGCAGTAAGCCTGAGATCCTGAGACAGGCTGAAAACTACAATTAAAGTGGATACTTACTGAACTAGTTATCAAAAGGGTCCTTGGCTAAGTACTGACCTTGCAACTGCCTTGGTAGGATTTGGCAGCTCACCCTACCTTGCTTTCCCTGATGCACCTGCTCCTTCCTACAAGGAACCTAGGAACCAAGGTTGCCTACTTGTCTGATGAGTAGAAGTTAGATAACCTGAGGTCTGTAGTAGGCTTGTTATGGATTCATTATATCAATGGTTTTCATATTTTAAAAGAACTGCAACCCATTCATTGATTCATTCATGCATTTGCTTATTCATTCAATAAATTTTTGAAGAGAACCTATTATGCACCAGGAACTGTGTGGAGTACTGGAGAATAGTGGTGAGCAAGAATAGCCTGGCTTGGGCCCGCTAAGAACTTTCAAGTGAGAGACAGAACTAAACAAATGGTCTTCCAGGGAAGCTAATAAAACAAGCTCAGATGGGACAAGCCCTGGGCCTTCTGCCACTGGCTGCTCTTGCCCTGGATGTTCTACCAAAAAGCCAAAGTACACAGTTAGTAGGGCCCAAACTAAGTCGGGGGCAATGGTGAATTGCCTGCAACTCCTCATAGAAAGGGAAAAGAAAACATGAAATAAAGTTCCCCTCCAAGTTCTCCCTAACTGTTCAACTGTCCCCAGAGACGTTGCATCAAACCCTAAGTGTGCAAACACTTTAGAATGAGGAAATTCATGATTTCATTTAATCCCCACATTTGAGTTATGATGTTAAATGATTCTCTCCCACTTTGCAGCTACAGAACTCAAGACCTTACTCAGAGAGCTCATTTCTGAAGCTCACCTGGCCAGGAAGGCACTGAGGTGGGGTTTACAAAGGAGGTGGGGAAGAGTAGGGCCTGGGGCGTGACTCTTGACTCTACTGAATAGTGCTGGGCTGGAAGCCTCCAGGAACGCGCCAGACAGACCCCCATGGTTCCGGAGACTCTGGCCCCTGCCCTTTATCTTTCCTCCCCATGACATGTGCAGATCTGATGGCTCCAGTGCTACAAACTCTGGACTCTAGAACTCAGCTAAGAGCTGGTGGGACAATGGAAACGTGGGCTTTGGAATGTATCCAAACAACCCACAGCCCTGTCCCCTCCTGCCCAAAGACTGGCCAATGACCCCTAAACCACTGACTGGATTGTTCTTAAGAAACCTCGTGTGGTTTTGGCAACTGCCTGGCAATGGACTGTCACCCTTTTCCACACCTCACCTTTGGGGGATCTTCATCTAAGGCTGTACTGTCAACTAAAGGAAAGTTCAACTGAATTTGGAATAAGTTAAACAGCTAATCATGTATAACTTATTAGGTGTCACCTTCCTATGACATTAGGGCCTCCAGGAGAGTCACTGAGAAGTCTGTGAGGTTGTTAATTCCATTGCAAGTGAAGAATGTGTTTATTCTGCCAAGGAGCAAAGATCCCCCATTCAAAGTGACGTTGCCACATTGTGTAACCAGGAACACAGGTTGTTGCTGATGTAAACAAATGGCCAGGGTCAGCCCTGCCAGGAGCCTGGTCTCCTTTTCCCAGAGGTGTTTCTTATGAATGGTTGTGCCCAGTGAAGCAATTTCCTGCCCTGTAAACTTCTGCGCAGCAAACCACATCTCCTATCTAGTGCTGCCTGGCTCTGGGTCATAAAACAATTCTCCCGAGACCAATCAGAACCCGATCAAGAGTCCTTGAGTAACAGGAAAATTACCCTCCAACTGCAGACGTAATGACACTTTGCAAACTAGTAGCTTCGCAGTTTGTGAATGTAAATGTCACATGCCCTACCCCATGCCTGACTTTTGTTCATCTGAAATGTGGGGCTCACACACTTGATTCTCACGTCCTGGTTCACTCCTCAGAGGCACTGGCTGGCTAGTGATCCATTACCTTGACCTGAGGACCCTGCAGCCTGGAGAACATATTTCACTGTGTCAGATCATGATTTACGGAGCCAGCGTAAGAAAAGGTCAGGCAAGGTCTCGGACATGCAGAAGACGGAAGATTTGGGCTGAACACTACCAGGAGCTCATGGATTTGGACACTCACTTTGCATTTTGTGGTCCTTCGGCCTGAACTGTCTCCACCACTCTCCCCCTACCTCACCCCCCACCACCCAAGTTGCCTGGCAAACTGTCACTCATTCTTCATGACAGAGTTCAAGTGCCCTCCAAGGGACCTTCTCTGATTTCTACCCAAACAGAATTTTCTCCATTGTCCTGCCACTCCATCTTCTAACACCTACACACTGCATTGCAATCACCTATTAATTTATCTGTCTTCCCAGCCAGGCTGGGAACTTCTTCAGGGTCTGCCTCAAAGTCAGTGTGTAAAATAGGTTTGCTGAATGAGTGAGTGAATGGACACATATTATGTGTCTTAGATGCTTTGTATTTTGAAAATGTACAAAAAATATAGTCAAAGGAATGAAGACCTAGGTTAGGCTGGTAAAGAGAGACCTGGGTTAGGCTAGGATCTCTTGTTCTTGAGAAGTTTGCAATCTGGTCATCTTTCTGTGGTTGGTAGGAATATTTACAGACAAGGCATAGAGATCAAACCCACAGGTAGATAGACATGGTTTTGTGTTGTTGGTGGTATTCTTTTTTGAGTGGCAGCTCAGAAGCCAGCATGGGTTCTGTCTGAGCTGGTCTAACTAATCCTTGTACTACACTAGTCCTAAAACATTATCTAGGACCTCCACTTTTACCTTTTTCCTTTCTCCTTATCCCCATTTATAAAACAGAAATATGTAATAAACCATGAGTCACCATTCCTCTCTTTGAAGCATGGCAGGCCCCAGAGAGTGGTGGTGGTGGTAGGTGTATATTCGGGACCTTTTCCAGATACAAAACCAGCAAACTCCATGGCATACATACACACATTCAATCATTCAAAAAGTATTAACTGAGTGCCTAAGATATGCAAGGTACTAAATGCTGGAGACAAAACAGTAAACAAGACACCAAGTCCCTTGCTCTCACAGAATTTACATCGAATTGGGGGAAGATGATCAGCAACGGTAGAAATAGAGCCATCATGTTCTCCCATGTGGTCATTGAAGAAGGACTGGATGTTAGTCACTAACATTTTCTTATGTACCAGGCAAAGGGCTTTAAGTACCTTGTTTCTCATTTAATCCCACTTAAAATACACACACAAGGACACAGGCTCAAAAAGGCGAAGCAGCTTTCCCAAGATTACAAAGCTAATTAAGTGGCAGAGCCAGGATTTGAACCCAGATTTGCTTGACTCCCTCAGCCTGAGCTCTTAGCCACCACTTGACATGGCAGCAGGAAATATTTACTAGATGAACAAAGGGGTGGATGAATGGTTAACCCTAATGACAACAGCGGCCTATTGTTTTGTTTCCATGAGACAAACATGAGCAACATGTTTAAGTTTTTCAACTACTGAGTCAAGCTTCTCCAAAGTGTGGCTCCTGTTGAGAGTAGATTTCATAAAGATTAGGAAACCAGCACCTTTCTGGCGACCATCCACGTTTCTTGCATAAGGCAAGGCAACCTATTGACAAAGGTAATGATGACTTGTAATTGGAAAAGTGCTAATAGAGAAATGATCACATTAAGCTCTGTTTTCACGGTGCGTTGTAAAGTCTCTGTATTAGGCTGAATAATGACCCCCAAAGAGATCAGGTCCTAATCCTTGGAAGCTGTAAATGTCATCTTAAAAAGAAAAAAGAGTCTTTTGAGGAAGATGTGATTAAGGAAGATTATCTTAGATAATACAGGTGGACCCTCAATATAATCACATGCATCCTTATGAGGAAGAGGAGGAAGAGGGAGATTTGATACAGAAGAGAAGGCAATGTGACTGTGGAGGCAATGTGACTGGAATGATGTGGGCATAAGCCCAAGAACCTGGCGGCCAGCAGATACTGGAGGAGGTGAGGAACAGATCCTCCTCTCTCACCTCTAGAGGGAGTGCAGCCCTTCCAACACCTTGTGATACTGATTTTGGATTTCCAGCCTCCACGATTGTGAGAGAATCAAATTCTGTTGTTTTAAGCCAGCCAGTTTGTGGAAGTTTGTTATAGGGGCTGCAGGAAACAAATACACTCTCTGAGAGAAGGAAGCAGCACAGGGAATAGTTTTTTAACCACTAACCCAAAAGAAACCCTGCCTTGGACAGCAAGGGTATAGAGATCCCCCAACAAAAGTGAATCTACCTCCTTGTGCTCCTGTGCCCTTTCCCTGCTTCGTTTTCCTCTCTAGCACCTATCAATGTCTGGCATGCTTTGTGTACTAGTTCAGTTATTGTTGGTTCCCTCCCAGTTGAATGGAAGCTCCATGGACAAAGCGACATTTTAAAAACTGCTTTTCTCCCCATGCCTAGAAGAGTATGTAGTATATAATGAACACTCAATAATCACTTGTTGGAGGAATGAATAAATGTCATCTTACTGTCACCTGGAGAGTCCTGATATCATATCAGGGATGTGATAATAACAGACATCACAGCATCACTTACTACCAAGATGCTTCCTAAAGTACCACTTTCAAAAATAACTGAGATAGAACCTATGTTTGGGCAATACTGCCTCTCATTTTTCTACAGCATCCATTTCTGTTTCCTACTTTGTTCAGGCCCCAAATCTTAGAATCCTCCTTGATGCTTTTTCTTTCTTACATTCCACATCGAAACCATCAGGAAATCCTGGCGCCTTAGAATTCTCTACCTTCAAAATAACGTCCAGAATCAGATAGCCTCTCATCACATCCATGCCCCGCCCACAGGTTGGATGATGGCAATGGACTTCCTGATGGTTGCAGTCTCTTTGTTGTCTCTCTTGACCCCTCCCTACAACTCAGCAGCCAGAGGGATTCCTTTAAAGCATAAGTCAGATCTTATCCCCGCTCTGCACAAAACTCTCCGACCCCCCAACTCCCTCAGAATAAAACCCGAAGTCCTGACAGCAGCAGTCCTTACAGATGGTGACAAGGCCCTGTGCCATTTGTCTTCATGCTCAGCACTGCTCACTTCCCTGACCTACCATTCTCCCTCACGCAGTTCCAGCTCCTCTAGCCTCCCTGCATTTCTGTTCCTGTCTCAGGACCTCTGTCCTGGCCGTTCCCTCTGCCTGGAATGCTCTCCTCACCGATGTCCACATGGCTCACTCCCTCGGCAACCCCAGGGTTCTTGGATTTCCCAGTGAGCCTTCCTTGGCCACCTATTTCAAATGACTGCTCCCGTTGCCAGCACCCCTTTTCTGTTTTATTATTTTTTAAAAAATTTTATTGATTTTTTTTTTTTTACAGAGAGGGAGAGGGATAGACAGTTAGAAACACCGATGAGAGAGAAACATCGATCAGCTGCCTCCTGCACACCTCCTACTGGGGATGTGCCTGCAACTAAGGTACATGCCCTTGACCGGAATTGAACCCGGGACCTTTCAGTCCATAGGCCGACGCTCTATCCACCGAGTCAAACCGGTCAGGGCCCTGTTTTATTTTTCATAGACATTTTTTATCACCTGGCATGCACACATGCGCACACACACACACACACTTTATTGCCTTTTTCCCTCACTAGAATGTGAATTTCATGAGGGCAAGGGTTCTTATCTATTCAGTTCACTGAGGTATCCTCAGTGTCTAGAACCATGATGCCTGGAGCACAGTAGGTGTCAGTAAATATTTCTTAAATAAACATTTCTTAAATAAATAAATAACATTATTCTGGACTAAATGATGTTTCCAAAAGCAAAGGGCTACACAGAGGCTCTTATAGTAACTCAGGAAATCAGGCCTGCTTTCCATAATGTAGGGTTTTGGGTTTGTCTCTTAAAAGATTCGCTTTATCTTTTTATCCTTCTCATAACTGGGTATAATTTCATATAATGCGCTTATTAAGGATGTCTGGAGAATAGGCACAGGAAAGAAACCCACCTTTTGGAAACATAACAATATGTATCTGGTGAAAAAATTAAGTATGTGAAAACAGTGAAGAAATATCTGGTGTTTATTTTTATTGCATGATCGGCTGCCATACACATACATATGCGGGAAAGCTGCTCTGACGGTTCCTGCTGTTGAGGTTGTTGCTCTCATGTCTGCTCTGTTCCTTGTCCCTCGTGTTTCCTCTATATTCCTGCACATAGCACTTCACATGCACCCAGGAAAAAATGGTCATCGCAAGGCATGTGAAGTCCTCACACTCCAGAGATTCATTTATAAAATACTGTCATGTTATAAACCTTAGCTGACAATCTAGTATTAGTCCCCAGCTTCCTGGCTTTCCATGGCCCTCATTGCAAGATCACTGTGTCCTACTTTCGTCTTTCCCTAAAGAGACAAAGCCTTCCCCGGTCCTCAGACATCCCCTTCCTCTCTCATCCTTGGTTCACTGCTGGGTTTGCTACACATCCCAGAAATGAACAAAATCATTTAACCAATTATTGGCAGTTTTCTTTACCAAGCATCTAATTTGTGATGAGGTTATCTGGAAAGATCAACCAGACCTAGAAGACTACATGAGAAGGCATTTTGGCATGAAAGAATATAAGCGCCAGCACTCATTGACACACGAGGCATATTTGTAAGTGTATAACATGTATTAACTCATTGACGCCTCAGACAACCTTAAACAGTAGGTGCTATTATCACCCAACTCCGTGTAGGAGGACAATGAATGCAGGTTAGGTGGTGGAGCTGAAGATTCTAATCAAGGCATCCAGGCTCCAAAATGAGTATCAGAGATCTGCCCCCAACTGGGGGCCAAGAGCTCACATTCCCTGGCTGTCTGCATTGTGTTTTTATCCACCTGAACTCAGCAACTAATATGCCAGTTATCTCTGCTTTGGGGGACAATAATCCACTGTTTGGCATAGAAAAGTTTAATACATTTTTAAGGCAGATTTTTCATTCCTATTTTTATTTTACTTTAAAAAATATTTTATTGATTTTTCACAGAGAGGAAGAGAGATAGAAACATCGATGAGAGAGAAACATTGATCAGCTGCCTCCTGCACACTCCCCACTGGGGATGTGCCCGAAACCAAGGTACATGCCCTTGACCGGAATTGAACCTGGGACCCTTCAGTCCGTAGGCCAACACTCTAGCCACTGAACCAAACCGGTTAGGGCATTCCTAATTTTATTTCTTATCCATGGATGTTAAAATGAAATCTGCCTTCCCTAAAGCTCACCCTGGAGAATGACAGCCGATCATGGTGAAAATGGAACTATCTGTCTGTTGACCTGGGCATGGGGTGTAAAGAGAGACCCTGGAAATGTTGGCCCATAAAGTGCGGAGGAAAGTATGGGGGTTTTCAGTTGCAAATCAATCTTTAGAGTGGGCAATACCCACCTGGACCCATACACAGCAGACCTCCTTGTCCTGCTTGGGGACAGTGCAGAAAGGTCCCTGTTTTGTTTATTTTTCAATTACAGTTACTATTCAATATTAGTTTCAGGTGCATAGCATAGTGATTATGTAGAACTTATGAAGTGACTCCCCTGATAAGTGCAGTATCCAGCCAGGCATCCTCAAACTACGGCCCAAGGGCCACATGCGGCCCGCCAAGGACATTTATCAGGCCCACCGGGTGTTTTTGCCTCCACTGCCTGTCCTGCTTAAAATAAGATATGTGCAATGTGCAGAGGAATTTGTTCATAGTTGTGTTTTTTTAAACTATAGTCCGGCCCTCCAATGGTCTGAGGGATAGTGAACTGGCCCCGTTTAAAAAGTTTGAGGACCCCTGACTAGCCCCTTATGTTATTATACCACTGACATATTCCCTATGCTGTACTTTACATCTTCATGATTATTTTGTAACTACCAATTTGTACTTTTTAATCCCTTCATCTTTTCACCTATCCCTCCAAGCCCCTTTGCATCTGGCAGTTTGTTCTTTGTTTCTTTCTTTTTTTAAAAAAAAATATTTTATTGATTATTTTACAGAGAGGAAAGAAGAGGGATAGTTAGAAACATTAATGAGAAACATTGATCGGCTGCCTCCTGCATACTCCCTACTAGGGATGTGCCCACAACCAAGGTATATGCCCTTGACCAGAATCGAACCTGGGACCCTTTAGTCTGCAGGCCGATGCTCTATCCATGAGCCAAACCGGTTAGGGTTGTTCTTTGTTTCTATGAGTCTGTTTCTATTTTATTTTGTTCTTTGGATTCTTCATTTAAGTGAAACCATATGGTATTTGTCTTTTTCTGTCTGACTTATTTCACTTGGCACAATATATTCTAGGTTCATCCATGTTGTCGCTAATGGTAAGATTTCATTCTTTTTATGGCTGAATCGTATTCCGTTGTATGTACCACAGCTTTATACAGTCGTCTATTGATGGACAATTTAGGTTGCTTCCGTATCTTGACTATTGTGAATAACATTACTATGAACACAGGGGTGCATATAATCTTTTCCATTTAGTGTTTTGGGTTTCTTCAGGTACATGCCCAGAAATGGAATTGCTGGGTCATCAGGTGGTTCTATTTTTAATTTTTAAAGGAACCTCCATATTGTTTTTCGTAGTGGCTGCAACAATTGGTCCCTGTTTGATTAGGAGGGAGGTGCTAACCTTCTTGGGGGCTTTCAGTTGAGAGGGTCATTTTCTACATGCCTTTGTTTATAGAGAATTTGGTCCCTAAAGACCTTCCCAATCCACCCATCCTCCCTCCCACCTCCACCTCTGCCTAGATGACCTCTTGGATGAATATAACTTTCTGAATTCTCAAAGCCATCACAACAGCAAGATCTAAAATCTATCAAAGCAGATACTCACTATTCCAGAAACAACATGAGTCCAGAAAGAGGGCTTCAATTGAGACTGGTGATTGAGGCCTATATTCCCTTTCTCTTCCTAGAACTCACAGGCCATCTCAATCAGTGACAGAGGATCTTGGCCTTTCTTGACACATGGTGCTTGGTCTTGGCCTCAGCCATCTCAACCCAACCATGAGTTTGCTCTAGACTACTTCAGCCCAAATTACATTGTTTAGGGGAGCCAGGAACCAAAGAGGTCAGCATTTCCATATCCATCCATCCCTGCTCTGGGCACATAGTAGGTACTCAGTAAATTTCTCTGGCTCACTGAGAATTCCATCTCTCATTAAACTGGAATTTTTAAAAACCTGTTGCTTGAGGCCTTGCTTACATGTTGACTAGGACATATTCCATCTCAAAGCAAGAAACCACAAGAAGTGAGAAATGCTAGTAGATCTATGCTGTACTCAAGAGGAGCCAGCCAAGAGAGCAGGTCCATTTTCCTTCTTCCTGAGTCAACACTCGATTATTTATGGCAAAGTCCCTGTTGGCAGAGTGTCCAGGCCTTTAGCTTTTCCCCTTTTGGACTATTTGTATCCATTAGCATTCCTACTAGAGGGGGAAACCTGGGCATGGATGTCCACTTTCCTAGTGATTGACAGGCCTACAGAAGGGAGGAAAAGCTAGAACTAATGTTTAAGCTGTGGTTGAAAAAGTGGCTCACAGGGTTTCCATCTTCCTGCTTTTTAGCTGTTCCTATGACCACAGCCACTAAGAATAGGCTCTATCATTTTACTCCTGTGAACTACAGAGAAGAAAAAGGTGTTCTCTCTTGCTCTAACTAGATCCCCTGTGATGGATTTGTGGGGTCTGGCTGGGAGAATGAACTCTTCTTACCTTAGCAGTAAAGGCAGTGCAAAGACATGGGGACATGAAGCAGGGAGCCCAGTGGAGTAAGTGGAAAATTCCAAGGCGATAGAGGCCAGGGGTCCTTGTAGAACGGCGGCAGGGGAAGTGTCAGAGACAGAAATATGAAACTCTGGGCAGTGATAAAATAGTTTTAATGGGAGGCTTTCTGAAAGGACAACTTTTTCTTATGCTATCAAACAGCCAGTTTCCCTGCCTTGGGGTTTCTTGGGGCTGCAATGGCTGAACCCTTAGCCCCACTGGACGCTAGGACGTTACTCTGACACTATGTTCGGCCCCTCCAGGGATCCAGAGGTGTGTCTTAACATCAGGAGACTGGAGTTAGCTGGCAGTCAGTCCAAAATACACAGTGTCCCTGTGCGTGTCCAGGCATGAGAGAGGGGCAAGGGCTGCACTTCCGATGTAGGGTATTTCTCCACACGGGAAGGAAAAGGGGGCAAATCACTTTGAAAAATTCAACTCTGACCTTTACAAAGAAAACTAATAGATACTTTAGTATTATATACACAGCAGAAGGGCAAGGAAATGGAGGGGAAATTGCACTTAATTACAGTAGTTTATAGTTTACACCCATTGGACAAATTTACTTCTTTAAAAGAAATCTCAAAATCAGTTGGGATAGGGGTGGGGGAGGGAGTGCTGATATTTACAGTGTGTTTGGCTCAGTTCAATATAGCACATGTCCTCCTCTCCTTATTTTAGTAACAGATTCAAGTTTTCTCATCAGTTTGTTCGATGAAGGAGCACAATGTAGACACTACGGCTTTCTCTCTTCCTCTTCCGTGGTTTCTTCTCCCACCTCTGGGTCGGATGGGAGGACTTGACATCTTGGGAGAGGCATCGTGACAATACTGCATGGAAGGGAAGCTGGGCTTCAGGCTGCGCCTCCTGAGAACGGATTGTCCGAGGTACCAGCGGGATGTCAGGTAAGCAGGGACCTCTTGCAGGTGCTTGTCAGGCCACTGGGCTTTTCCATGACAGCTGCCCGGAGAGTGATGGTGTGGAAAATAGGATCCTTGTTGTGCACAAAGTAAGTGATGAGTGGGTATCACCAGGCTTGGAGAGGACACTGCAGAGAGAAAGGACAGAGAGCTCAGCTGTGTGCAATTGGCAGGGACATGGACCATTAGTTTGGCTTCTGTAGGGGAGTTGAGACCCAACTCAGCCAGCAAAGAGCTGGGAGTGGAGGGCTAAGGACCAAGTGTCTGCTCAGTTCTGTGGTGCTGGTCCTGAAGCACATTTCCTTTAGCAAAACCTGCCAGCCAGCTTTCCCGGCCACTTCAGACGAGAGAAGTGAATTGCTGCAGGCCTTGCCATAGTCACAACCCGCTGACCTTCATCCTGAGCTTGGGCTCCTCTTTCTGTGAGAGCGCTGTTTAGAAAGAGCTCAGTGTGGTTGCAACAGCAGCTGGATGGGCAGCTCTTGCCTCTCATAGAAGTGAGACCTCCAAGAGCAGGGCCCCTGAGAACACTGGTTCCTAAACGTTAATGGACCTACGAGGACCAGAGATCCTGTTAAAATGGAGATTCTGACTCAGTTGGCCTGAAAACCTGCATTTCTAATCAGCTCCCAGGTTGTGCTGATGCTGCTGATCTATTCTGAGCAACAAGGTCATAAAGCATAAAAACAAGGAAAAACAGCATGTACTCCAAGGATTTATCAGGGAAGGAGCATGGGAAACAGCAAAGTGCTCTCTAACGCTCATTTCTATTAGGGCAAGAAACCTAGAGAGTTGGGAAAGAAATCCAAGGGCTGAAGGCTTCTAATGCCAGGCTTCCGGTGGGCTGGGGCAGTGGGGAGACACCCCAGAATGGACAGGAAAAGCCTACGAGAGGAGCCACCCCCTCACCACCAGGCAGGCTCCTTCCTCTCCAGAGCCCTGGGCCTCATTCATTTCAACGGTCGTGAACCATCACTCCTCTCCTCCTCCTTCCAAGGAGTCCCTTTTCTGCTTCCTTCTGTCTCCTCCTTCCCTTTCACTTGTGTTGGCATCTCAGGGGAAGGTTCTGCCTTTCGGCTTACTCTCCGAAGACTTCCCCTCAATCACACACACATGCAACTACCACGACCAGTACAGGCCGACTATCCCATTATCATTTCATTAATCAGTGCTTTCGACCATAACCCTAAATGAGGTTGCCGTCATGTCCATTTTACAGATTAGGGAAGCAGGACTCAAGGAGAGTTGATGAATTATCCCAGATTTCAGAATTATGAGGGACTGGAGCCAGGTTTGAACCCATTCTGGGGTTTGAACCCGCATGTTCCTTCTATGATGCGCTGAGGTAAGGAGCCTTCGACTAGCTTTGAGCTCTTGGGTCAAGTTGCTCTCTCTGTGCCTCAGTTTCTTCACCTATAAAGGGGAGGCTGTTGAGGAATTAGATGAGCTGATACACAGGATGTACTCAGAAGGGTGCTCGGTGGAACTGTTCTCATTGAGAGCGCTGTACGGGGTGCCTCAGTCCATGCCGCTCTGCGTGCCCTCCAGAGCAGGACGGAGCTGCACATTCATGCGACAAGGCAGGTTTCTGACCCTTTCACATTCTTGAGGCCCCACTCAGGGTCTTCTGATACCCTTTGGCTGCTCTTCCTCCCTCCACCCACCCCCACTCTGGAGTCTCTTTACTTCCCACTATCAGCCTTTTTCCAATTTTCAGATTTCAGGTGGAGGAGAGAGAAAATGGCTTGTGACCTTGCAGGTTTCAATAGAAGAGCAAACAAGAGGGCAGATAAGGAGACGCCAGCGAGATTCTATGACCTGTCATTAGGGATGGGCTTTCCCAGCTATCAAATGTTTGCTCACATAATAAAATGGTGACAGGGCCCTAAATGTTGTCAAAGGAACTAGAGTTATTTGCCCCCTTCAGAGTCTAAACACAAACATCTGATAAGGGGGGGACACTGTGGTCCCTCAGAACCGAGGCCCAGCACACGCAGCCCCATGGGGGGCCTTGCTCACAGGATCTCTGAGTGACTACAGAGCCCTCTGTCTGAAAGGGCTGGTGTCTGGGGCGATTGTTCAGGATGTCCTCCTTCTAAGAGGATTTGTTAATAGTGATAGCTAACATTTATCGAGGTCCTACTGTGTGCCAGGCACCAAGCTACATAAGGGCTTTACACACATGATTGCATGGAGTTCTCACATCAGCCCTTTGAGGCAAGCAATTATCACTCATTCCTTTAGCACATGTGAGTGCCTTCTACATGCTTAGCTAGCACTCTTTTAGGCAAGGGTATGCAGCCCTGAACAAGACCCTGTTCACCCCCTCACATCATTTTAGGGAGGGCTTTGAACAACAAAACAAACAAGCAAATATACTTACATATGTATGAAACTTTAGGTGCGGATGAGAACTTTGTAGAAAAATAAGCATGGTAAGAGGGTAAGGTGACTTGAGGCAAAGAGAGTAACTTAGGGAGGGAAATCAAGGGACTTCTCTGGGGTGGTGACATTTGAGCTGAATGAAATGAGGGAGCAAGCATGCAAAGGTGCACAACAAGGAGTGTTTCCAGCAGAAGATACCGCAAATGCAGAGGCCTGCAGTGGCACCACTTTGGCTCTGGTTCAGCTGAAGCTGAGGGAATGGGAGGAGGGGAAGGAGGTGAGAATGACAGGGCCAGTGATGGGCTGATCACAAAGTGCCTGGAAGTTTTGGTTGCAATATGAAGCCCATTGGCAAGTTTTGACGGGATTAACATGATTGATTTCCTTTTTAAAAGAGGTAATTCTGGCTGCTGTGTGCTGAACAGACCATTCCCACAATAGGGGGGCAAGAGTGAAAGGGGGTGTGAGAAGTTAGGAGCCATGGCAGGAGGTCAGTGAGAAATAGGGGGTAGGGGATAGGGTGGGAAGTAACCAGATTTAGGATGCATTTTGGAGTGTCCCTAGAAGAACTTATTGATGGACTGAATGTAAGATGTGGAGAGAAGACTCAAGGAGACTTTCTGGCATCTCACCTGAACAACTGGTACCATTCTTGGAAATAGAGAAACCCAAGGAAGAAGCAATTTGGGTACAGAGAAATACGGGCAAATGGATGAGCTATTTTAGGATGAGCTGTCAATTTGACAGGCTCGTCAGATATATTAGACATGCACATGTATAGGCCAAAGTTGCACTGGGTTTGTAAATGGGCACTCAAGGGAGAGATCTGCACTAGAGACAGCTATAGAATCCATCTGTGTGTATGCTTGATCCCAAGCCACTGGATTCATAGCGATCACCCATGAGTGAACTAAGAAGAGAATGTAGACTTGGAGCCCTCCAACAAGTGAACACTAGGAAGATGAGTTGCCTGCTAAGAAAATGTGGTGAGACATACATGGGTAATATCCTAAAACCAAGTGGAAAAAGGAAGGAGTGATTGGCTATGTCAGAGACAGAGACTGAAAAGTAACCACTGAGAAAGATGGGCTACATATACACAATGGAATATTACTCAGCCATAAAAAAGAACAAAATCTTATAATTTATGACAACACGGCATTATGCTAAGTGAAATAAGTCAGAGAAAGACAAATATCATATGATTTCACTTGCATGTGAAATCATAGACTCTAAAGAACAAAGTAAATGAACAAACAAAACAGAAACTCAGAGATACCTGAAACTAACATAAAATAATACTGAATGACAGCTATAATTGAAAAATAAATTAAAAAGGGACCACTGAATTTGGCAATATGGAGGTATCAGTGAGCTGGACAAGAGAGGTTTTAGAGGAATGTGAGTACAGAAGCCAGTCCGGAGTCTTCTCAAGAGAGAATTGGGAGTGAGAAAGTGGAGACAGTGAGTATAGATAACTCACTTCTATTACTAACTAAAGTTAGTTTAATTATAGCTTTATTAATTAAACTAAGTTATCGTAATTCCAATTTCACAGAGGGGCCTGACATCTAAAGAGATGCTAAGTAACTTGTGCAGAGCCTCACAACAGAAAAGCTGGGGCTCTTAACTACAAGGAAGAACACTTTACCTTCTGAGTCCAGCAATGTAGAAATAAACGCCCTTTGGCGTTTAAAATCCTCCTTTCTGAGTATGAGAGGCTCTCAGGGTTCACATCCTGAGAAGCCTAGTTTGCCCCAGCTGCCACAGAATGGGCATTTGGAGTCAAGCACTGAGCTAAGTGTTTTTACAAGACTTATTTAATTTAGTTATTTCAATTGCATTTAGTTATTTCAATGATCCCACAAAAGAAGAATCATTATCTCCATATACAGGTAAGGAAACTGAAGCTCAGAGAAGCTAAGACTTTTCCCTGAGGTCACACAGGTAGAAACTGGTTGAGTCTTGAACCTGGGTCTGCCTAACTCCCAAGTTAGTACTCTTAAAATAATAATCTTCTATAATAAAAGCGAAACATGCAAATGTGACCATTACCACCAGCCAATCAGAGCGGCTGTATGCAAATTAACCCAGCCAAGATGGAGGCCAACAGCCAATCAGAGCAGCTGTATGCAAATTAACCCAGCCAAGATGGAGGCCAACAGCCACGGAACCAGAGCAAACCAAAGGGTTCTGTTGCAACTGCCTGCCT
>PVJC01019154.1:0-30538 GCA_004026665.1 Murina feae
GCATGTACCTTGGTTGTGGGCACATCCCCAGTAGGGAGTGTGCAGGAGGCAGCTGATCGATATTTCTCTCTCAATGATGTTTCTAACTCTTTATCCCTCTCCCTTCCTCTCTGTAAAAAATCAATAAAATATATATTTTTTAAAAAAAGAAATAATACACAAATCATAGACTATTTTCAAACTATCATTACTAAAGAATAAATTAAGACAATTTTGTAAAACCGGGATTATAAGTAATTTCTGCTAGCATCAGAAAATAATCTTTTTTTTTTAATCCTCACCTTAGGAGTGAGGGTATTTTTCTCTTGGTTTTTAGAGAGAATGGTAGGGAGTAGGGGAAAGGGAAAGAGAGAAAGAAAAACATCGATGAGAGAGACACACGGATTGCTCTCACCCCAACTGGGGCCAGGGACTGAACCTGCAATGAGGTATGTGCCCATGACCATAATCGAACTGTGACTCTTCAGTCCTAGAGCCAGTGCTCTAAGCTCTGAGGAAAATCGGCCAGAGCCAGGAAATAATATTTTTAATTTTTAGTGTTACTGGTAGTTGTTTGGGGAAGGATTACACATGTAGATATTTTTCCCTTGTTTTATACATTTTATAAGTTATTTGAGCATGTATTATTTCTATAGGGAAAATTAAAATCAACTTTAATAAAGGAAGAAGAAAACCTTATCCAGTTAATTTTATCATGTTAAAATATCTCTGGTCTGCCCAGTCATGAACTGAGGTTTAGACACTGTCCCTTATTATGCATTTAGTAAACCCATTTTGGTTGAACTACTTGTCTGCATTGTAATAGCTACAGGCTTCTAACTGGTAATTAGGAAGGCTTTAGTAACAAGGTGGAGGTTCAGACGCAGTTATTCTGAAGGATGACAAAGGCGAGATAAGATGCCAGGGCTTCCATTAGTTCTCTGCCCTGGTGGCGGAGATATTGGTCTGATGACGACCTGGTTGTGGTCAGTGTGACACTGTTAATCATCCTGCATAGCTGTTGTGATGCCTCAGATCCACCTTCAAAATATGTAAAGTCTAGTTATGCAGTGAGGTAGATGAGCTCAGGTATGGGGTCACTAATACAACTGGTTTTTCATATTAAAAATAAACTGAACTATAGTTAGCAGTACGGTATTGTATATTTGAAAGTTGCTGAGAGAGTAGATCTTAAAAGTTCTCATCACAATGGACAAAATTATAACTGTGTGATGATGAATTTTAACTGGACTTATTTTAACTGAATTTTAACTGGATCATCACTTAATGTGATGATCATTTTGCAATACATACTTATCCTATATAATAAAACCGTGATATGCAAATTGACCAAATGGCGGAATGGCCAGTTGCTATGACACATACTGACTACCAGGGGGCAGATGCTCAATGCAGGAGACAGGCTCAGCCAGAAGATGGGGTCATGACTAACAAGGTCCGTGGTGGCAATGGGAACCTCTCTGGCCACCGAGGCAGTGCTAAGGACCCCTCAGGGGAGCGAGGATCGGGCCTAAACCAGCAATCAGATATCCCCCAAAGGGTCCCAGACTGCGAGAAGGCACAGGCCAGGCTGAGGGACCCCCCGCCCCCAGTGCATGAATGTCGTGCACCAGTCCTCTAGTATTAAATAATGTTTTATACCTAAAACTAATATAATGTATGTCAGTTATATTTCAATAAATAATAAACTGGATCTTGAACTATAAAGTAACAAAGTGTAATAAGAGCATTATTGGACCAGGTGACAGAATTGGAATATGGACTAGAGATTCAACAAAAATATTGTTTTGATGTTAACCACTCTGAATTTGGTAACTGCTCTTTGCTTTTCTAAGAGAACATTCTTGTTCTTAGAATAAACATTGAAGTAGTAAGAGACTAAAGGGGCATGATCTATGCATTCTCCTTCCAAGTGGTTCAGAATAGATTTTAAAATGTGAATATGGGTATATAGAATGAAAGAGATCATGATTAAGCAAAATAATATGGCAGAATGTTAAAAGTTGGTTAATCTGGGAAAAGAATATATGTAAGTTCCATGTATTAACCTTGCTACTTTATAAGTTTGAACTTAGTTGAAAATAAAAAGATTTAAAAAACATACCACAATTTGTACAAGTAGAGGAATGTGAATCCTTCAAAAATGTCATCATGAAAGGCACCGCTCTATTTCTTGGCATTCATTAGTGATAGTAAATCAGTCCTTTAGGATTTGAGTTTTTATAAAATTAACAAAACCCATTTTCAGCTAAGTATCATAAATTAAATGGTCAGGGTTAAAGTGTGCTGTTTTAGGTATGAAACATGGTATGACTGTAAGTACAAGACTTACTTTGCTTGTATCATTGAGAAATAGTCCTGAAAGTAGTTTTAAAAGATGAATTCTGTTTGGAATAAGATGGACAGTTATGAAGGAGGATAGTTAATCTTAGGTTCCATTCTAAATCCGTCTATTGCTTCATAGTCACGGCTTGGAAACAACACATGAGATAGTGAGATCTGTGCCTACACAAAGCTGGAGTGAAAAAATCTCAGGATGGTGAGAATGAGCCTGTGAAACTAGGTGATGGGGTCATGAGTATGTGTGAAATGTACAGATTGCTAGGATATCTCTTGAGTCTCTGAGGACTACCAGAAAACAGGAAATGACAGGGATTGTTTGTGTTTTTAGATTTGAGAGAGAATAATTGTCCTTGCCCTTCTCAAGGTGATTTTTATGGCCACCTCACTCCCTGCTCTGTGAAAGTTGCTTGGACTTGGGTAAGAGTGCAAACAAAATCATAAGCAGAGTGCCAGGGTATGTACACATTTAGTTCACAAATCCGACTTAAAGCTGTGTGTGTTTTTCCCCCTTTCAATGGCAGCCAATTTTAGAATCAGGAGCTGTAGAGCTACTTTGTGGATTAACACAAAGTGAAAACCCCGCTTTACGAGTGAATGGAATTTGGGCTCTTATGGTACGTTTCACTCTTTTATGTATGTCGTCATTTACAAAGAGAATAGAGCTATTTTCAAAGTTAAAACTAAAGAAGGTGGAATTTTATGTTTAATAAAACCTTAACTATTTTAGCCTAGTTTTCTTTTATTTATTTACTTTTAGTTATTTTTAATTGTTGACAGTATTACAAATGTCCCTTATTTCCCCTCTTTGCCCCCTCCCTCCACTCCCCACCCTTGTCCAGGCCTTCACCACACTGTTGTCTGTGTCCATTGGCTGTTCATATATGCATATAAATTCTTTGGTTAATCTCAGTTTTCTAATGACCTAGGACCTAGCAGACTCCATATTCAGCTTTCAGATTTAAACATAAGCAAGTTGCTTGGCCACTGTGTGCCTCTGTTCTACTAATAAGAAAAGTAGACAGATGTTGAAACGACTTAAATTAATTTTGGAAAACATTTTCCTCATCGTGAACATATTGATATCTGTATAGAGCTACCTACTTTATTTTTTTATTTTTTATTTTTTTGTTAACCTTCACCCTAAGATATTTTTTCCATTGATTTTTAGAGAGAGTGGAAAGGACAGGGAGAGACAGAGAGAGAAACATCGATGTGAGAAAGACATATCAATTGGTTGCCTCCTGCATGCCCCCATGACAGGGAGCTGGGGATTGAGCCTGCAACTGAGGAACATGCTCTTGAGCCAGGGCTCAAACCTGGGACCCTTCAGTCCAAGGGCCAACACTCTAACCTTTGAGCAAAGCCATTGGGGCAGAGCTACCTACTTTACAAAGCACTTTTGTGTCCGGGTTTTTTTGTTTTGTTTTGTTTTGTTTTTAAAATTTTTTGGTATTTTTAATTTATTTTATTGTTGACAGTGTCACAGATGTCCTTCCCTCTTTATCCCCCTGTTTCCAGCTCCTGCCCTACCCCAGGCCTTCACCAGACTATTATCTGTGTCCATTGGTTATGCATAATAAGCGAGTACTTTTAAGTCATTTTCAAAATGCATAACACAGAATAGTTGTTAATAAGTCATTTTGTTATTAAAGTACATAGAAGGCAACTTGATAACCATAAGGATATTCCCAAAAGTAATAATGGATTTTGTATTTATTTGAGAAATCTTAAAGATACTCAACTGCCTGTGTAGGAAGTAATCATATTCCTAATAAAGGAATATATATATGGAAGTGACAGTTTTCTTTCTCTTGACAGACAGAATTATAGGTAATTAACAGGAATCAGAAAAATAATGTGACATAATTAAGGATTTTTTGCAGATTCTATTAGTACTTTGAAAATAATCAGTTACAATTTTTTAAAATATATTTTTATTGATTTCAGAGAGGAAGAGAGAGGGAGAGAGAGATAGAAACATCAGTGATAAGAGAGAATCACCAATCAGCTGCCTCCTGCACGCCCCCAACTGGAAATCAAGCCCACAATCTTGACCGGAATCGAACCCGGGACCCTTCAATCCGCAGTCTGATGCTCTATCCACTGAGCCAAACCAGCTAGCCAGAGTTACTATTAAAAATATAATTTAATAAAGTAAATGTAGACATGATTCTTAAAATTTCTTCAATCCTTTCAGAATATGGCATTTCAGGCTGAACAAAAAATAAAAGCAGATATTTTACGAAGCTTGAGTACCGAACAGCTATTCCGGTTATTATCAGATTCAGATTTGAATGTGCTGATGAAAACATTGGGACTTCTTAGAAATCTCCTCTCTACTCGGCCTGTAAGTAAAACCACCCCGGCTTCCAGATTGGCTACCTCTGCATATGCATCGTAAAACATTGCCCTCCCCTCTTCTCCCAGCAACATCTACCCACAAGTGTGATCGAAAAACTGCTCCTTCCCAGAGAAGCAAGGAGTTGATGTCTAGACCTGTCACCTTCATAGATGTTCTGGAAGCTGCTTCACCATATATGGCCACCTGACCCTGCATTCCTTCACTGCCTGTCCTGTCTCCCTCTCCTTCCACCTTGCTGCATATGAACTTGTCTTAATCGGTTACTTTATTCTTACCTGGTTTGCTGGCCATGTGGGTGTTCTTACCAGCCCAAGTAATTATCTCTGGGGCTTCTGATTCTTTCACTTTAGAGAATCCCCTTAGGGCCATTCCACAGACATACACCCCACACTCACAGTTACTGGGCTGATCGTTGAAGATGTCAGTGTGGAGAACAGTGGATATATGTCAGAGCAGGAGAGGCTGAGCCTTGCTCTGAGGTCCCTTTCATTGTTCTTTAATGGTACCTGAGCAACATTGTCAGGGGCCTTTCATGTAGATGAAAAAACATGAGTGGTTTCTTCTCTGTGCCTTACTTGTTGTTGTTTTTATTTTGTTTATTTAAAGAAAAAAAAACAAACAGTTTGCCCATTTCTCCCATCCTACCCCCTATCCTCTGCCTCTGGCAACCACCAAACTGTCTCTTATATAAATAAGATTATGAGCATAATCTTCTTATTTATATAAAAACTAGAGGTCCAGTGCATGAAATTTGTGCACTGGTGGAGAGAGGTCCCTCAGCCTGGCCTGTGCCTTCTCACAGTTTGGGATCCCTGCAAGAAGTGGGCCTAAGCAAGCAGTCAGACATCCCTCTCGCAGTCCAGGACCCCTTGCTCCTTACGGCCCACCTGCGGCCCACCGGCTCATTGCTCCTTAGCACTGCCATGGAGGTGGGAAAACCTTCTGCCACCGCCCCTGCTCTAACCAGCCATGAGCTGGGCTTCTGGCTGAGCATCGTACCCACTGTGGGAGCACATTGAAAACCAGGGGGCAGCTCCTGCATTGACCATCTGCCCCCTGGTGGGCAATGCGCATCACAGTAACCAGTCATTCTGGTCATTCTGCCTAAATGGTTGCTTAGGCTTTTATTATAAAAATATATCTTACATATTATTTATTATGTGTTATTTATATTTCACTTGTTTTTTTTTTAGTCTTCTTTATACATTTATGCTCAAATATAGCAAGTATATCTATACATATTTTCCACATCTCTGGCTTCCACATTTCCCTCACCCATTTTTATGTGCCTACTTTTTCTTTAATATATTTGCATTTGATGATCCCATCTACTCTAATAAAGTAATATGCAAATTAACCATCACTCCGAGACACCTAAGCCACACCCACCAGCCAATCAGAGCCACCGTATGCAAATTAACCCAGCCAAGATGGCGGCCAGCAGCCATGGAGCTAGAGCAAATAGGAGGCTTCCGTTGCACCAGCAATGGAGGAAACTGCCTGCCTAGGCCGGCCGGGCCTCTGCTCAAGGCAACAATGTTTCAATTATAGAAGCCTGGAGCTAAAGCAAACAGGAGGCTTTGTTGCCTGACTAGGCCTCCACTGAAGGCAAAAAAGTCTCAATTATAGAAGATAAATAAACCCCAGATTCCAGCCAGCCTCGCTGGGACATTGGGTCAATGGGAGCTGTGGGCAGCCTAAAAATGGCCCTCAGCCGCTCACTCAGGCTGGCCACACCCCCATGGGGTGAGGGTCCACACTGGGGGGCTTGGCCAGCCTGCAAACAGCCATCAGCCCCTCACCCAGGCTGGCCAGGCACACCAGCAGGTGGACATCCCCCGAGGGGTCCCAGACTGTGAGAGGGCACAGGCCGGGCTGAGGGACACTCCTTCCCCCCCACCCCCAAGTGCACAAATTTTTGTGCACCGGGCCCCTAGTGTGATTATAATTCCATATTCTATCAAGCCAAGTCTACACTCTCTTCCTCATAAAGTCATAAAAAAATATTGAAGGTAAGATGCAGTTTCAAACACAATTCTTTGGCACCTAGTTCTATATGCTACGATGTTCTCTTTGAAGTATAATTGTATATTTAGAAGGCTCTGTTCTCTCCTGTGGGATTTTTTTCTTTGTTTCCCAAGTGATAATTGTGGTTTCCCCATTGTTTTGCAGCATATAGATAAAATCATGAGCACTCATGGAAAGCAGATTATGCAAGCTGTCACTCTTATTCTGGAAGGGGAGCATAACATTGAAGTTAAAGAACAGGTATGTGTTCCCTTTCTTTGAGGAATATCTTCTGATTATTCCAAGAAAGATTTGAATTCTTCCCCATGGTCCTGGCTGGTGTGTGTCAGTGGGTTGGGCATTGTCCTGTGCACCAAGGTATGCGCCCTTGACTGGAATCAAACCCGGGACCCCTCATTCTGAAGGCTGGCTCTCTATGCCAACTAAGGCAAGGAAGGCTTCTTGGAGGGTGTGACACTGAGTCCAGGAGCACATTCAGTCGGGAATCCCTCAAAGTGAAGAGAAGTGGAGATAATTTTCTCCAACTGTAATCCACATTTTGTTTCCCTTTGTGTTCCTCTAGTAGGTTTCAAAAAAGTTTGGGTTCTCATTGCACATGGCTAGTGGACAGGGCTCAGGCCTTCTTCACCCAGAAGGTCATGCACTTGTGACCAAGTAGCATTTGGAGAGAGATGGAGGGGACTTGCAACACTTCTGAAGCTTCCACCAAAGAGATGATCCCTTTGAGGAAACCTTGTAGGGAAGTAACAAGAGCTTCTCTCGGAAATGAAGTTTTCAAGAAAATAATATTAAATTATGTTTTCCCTTCATTTATGTGATAGCATGAACTATAAGACATGCCTGCCCTTTCCCAGCGATGACTTATGCCAGGGAAGAAACCACTGACATGTTCGGGTTCCTTGGGCTTGTTGGCAGTGAGGCCAGGGAGTGAGAACTCAAGACATTAAAGATGGAACCTGTGAAAATTCCAATTTGCTGGGAAATGGCTCACGTTCTTGAGAGAGCTGAGTCAGGGACTTCAGAGTTCTCCTGATCACTGGCCCTTTGTTCTTTCCAGACACTGTGCATCTTAGCCAACATCGCAGATGGCACAACGGCAAAAGAACTCATAATGACCAACGATGACATCCTGCAGAAAATCAAGTATTACATGGTAGGCCTTTGTTTCCTTTCACTGCTCTACACTAGCCGCACATTAGAAGGCAGGGACTTCTAACAGATGCAGGGAGCTCTCTTTTCTTGTGAAGAAGAAACAACAGCAAGTCTTGGAAGCTGTGCCATTGGCAGTGTTACCACCCACCACCCCAGTCACCACCCCCAGTCATCTGATAGCCTCCCTCTTATTCAGTGAAACCGGGGCGTTTGGCTATCAGCGTCCCCAAATCCTTGCCCTCCCTGAAGGCTTCATTCCTATGTGGAGGATCGCTCTAGCCCTCTGGTACCTGTTCTTTGATCCGTTTACTGTCCAACACGATCTGCCACCTGCTTCCAAACATTTCAGCCACCAACTCTCATGACGATGCCCTGGATCTCACCACCAGAAACTGCCTGTTGCCAACATGTGGCTCTCAGACGTTCTTGCTCTTTTCACTGTTGGTGTCTTCTTGCAGCACCCTAACCATCTGGCCCTGTGTTCTCTTCGCCTGCCTTGTCAGAGCTGACAGCTGTAGGGAATGGCACAGAACTAGGCTGGCTGGTGTCTTGTTAAATGCATTCCAGAACCCAGATAGGCACTCAGCACTGCCTGGTGCCCTCCTGTGGTTCTCCAGCAAGCTGGCACCCTTATTCTCTCTCCCTTTTTTAATTTGTTTTCCCCGTTGATTTTTAGAGAGAGTTGGAAGGGACAAACAGAGGGAGAGAGAGAAACAGCGATTGATTTCCTCAAGCCTGCAACCAAGGTTCATACCCTTGACCAGAATCAAACCTGGGACCCTTCAGTCCATGGGCCAAGACTTTATCCACTGAGCCAAACTGGCTGGGGCAACACCCTCATTCTCCACAAGAATCGGTTCTTGCCTTCCATTCTTTAAACTTCATCCCTTCTGCCCCTCATCACTCCTAGTGATGACCTCATGTTTTGTTTTATTAAAAGCCAAAATCTTTTCGGTGGTTCTCTGTTACACCTTGAATAAAATCCATCCTCTCCTTATGATGGCCCGTGAAGTCCCACATGACCTGACTTGTCTTTCTCAGTTCACACCAGCTATACAACTCCTTTGTACCGCAGACCTTTTCAGGGACTTCCCCTTCCTCTCAAAACCCCTAGCCCCTACCTCTTTGTACAACTGGCATCGTCTTCGAGTCTCTGCTTAAATGTTTCCTCCTTCAAAGAGGTCTTTTCTGTACACTCCACCTAAATTAGGTTCCTACCCCTCCACCTTCCAGTTTTCTCTATACAGCAATTTGTTTCCCAAAACATATTTATTTGGATGAATGATGAATTTACATATAGTAAATGCTTATTGTTGTACTGTAATCAAGTTCATTTATTCAACAAATCCGGCCTGAGGCTAAGAGCAGATAAGTTTTATTTTGTTTGTCTCAATGGAGCCCAAGCTAGACACCTCCTAAAAAAGTCTTGGCTTGTAGAAGGAATAAAGAATCACCAATCATAGAATGCAATTAAGGAAGCCACATCCTTTTCTTTGTCTCTGCTTACTATAGAGAGTCCTGCCTGGTCAGAGAAGTCTGTCCTAGCATATATCACTGGCATTTCTCAGATATGAATGAATTATTTAAATGTACTGGGGGCTTTTTTTGTGGGGTTTTTTACACCAGTAGGAAACCACTTATAAAGACTGTTTGGGTCCTTTGGGTCCCTTTCATTTAGGAAAAGGCATAAATGATAAATGATCCAAATGGTTGTGCTTTCAGTACATAAAGAAAAATAAATAGAATTGTGTTTCAGACCAATAGGTGGCTCCTAACAATAGGAGACATTCAAGATAAACCAAGTCGAGTCAAGTTTTTGGAGATGTTCCTACAGAAATGAGAGTAAGTTGAATCAGATTATCAGCAGCTGAAGAGATAAATACCAAATGCACATCCATCCAGATTATTGGCTGTTAGTGACCTGAGGTTTTCTAATAGAAATAAGGCATAGCTTAAACCTAAAGCACAGAATTTTCATGTCAGTGTGGATTAAAGGATAAGTTACAGATGCCACCTATGGCCCTGGAGGTGCTTTGTGTGGTTAGCCAGAGGATGCCTAAAATGTGAATGTGAGTGTTTTGGCAGAGCTTTCCCAGTTTGCCAGATTCTCCATTTCCTATTGCTTTTAGTCCAGTCCATTCACCCATTAGTGCTAACTTTGTGGCTTCTCAAAACATTTGAGTGTGAAGCCCCTGCTTAAAACTTTTAGGCTTTTGGGATTGCTTATAGTATGTCAAAAAGGTGGTCTAAAATGAGATTACCTCCATTTTTATTTTCCTTTTCTGCATCAAATAGGGTCATTCACATGTCAAGCTGCAGCTTGCCGCTATGTTTTGTATATCAAACCTCATATGGAATGAAGAGGAAGGTAAGAGATTGGTGAGATTTGTTCTGAAATGATGGGAAGGAAGTCCCACTCAGGGAGGGCAGCAGGCGCCCCTGAGATCTTGGGTTGAGGCACTGCTCACTGGGCCGGCCCCAAGCACCCAACAGCATCGCCCTAAGAAGCTGTGGGACTAGCCTGAGTCAGTTGGACAGTTATCACTGAGCCCCCACTTCAAAGTCAACACTGTAGAAGTAGTGACAGTCCCTGCTCTGAGAGAGCTGAGGAGGAGGCAGTGAGATGCGCTTGAAGAAGATGAGAGGTGGGAGTGGGAGGACAGGCCTTTCACTGTTGGAGAGGAATGCATGTAAGGACTACGGGCACATAAGCTTAATGGAGTAGAGGGTGCATTGGTGAGAAATGAAAAGTACGTGTGACTGTGAAGCAGGCAGCTGTCAGGAGGTCCTCCACCTTGGCTGTTTACTAGAATCTCTGGGGAATTTGCACCAGACTAATTACATCAGAATCCATAGGTGTGGGCTCCAGGCAAAAGAGTTTTTAAAACTCCCTGGATGATTCCAGCACCCCCGCGCAGGAGAGCACTGAGTCTCAGTGCTGGGTTGGCTGTATAAACATCACCTGGGGAGCTTTTGAAGGTTCAGATTTCTGGGCTCCATCCCTAGAGATTCTGGTTTACTTGGTCTAGACGGGGGTCAGTGCAAGAGTGACAGAAGCTCTTCAATGGGGAAGAAGGACGCCAGGTGATTACTCTGCTCAGCAGCTGTATCCAGAACAAAGCAGAAGGAGGAGAAACTGGATTCAATGTACAGACCCTAGAGTCCAAGTCTGGTGCCAGGGAAACAAGGCTGCCCTCGGGAGGTCCTAGTCTAGTTGGAAGCTAGACCAGAGCTGCGTGTAGTCGGAGCTGCCACACGCTAACGAGAGGCAGCAGGAAGTGCTGGGAGGTCAGTGGAAGGTGGAAGAGAACAGAAAGAGGAGACCAAGACCTTCTCTGGGTAGGAAGGGCCTGGCTTGGTGTGTGCAGAAGTGAAGCTGGGCCTGGTGACAGAGGACCTGGTGCAAGGCTGAAGAAGCTGACCGGTCCATGGAGAAGTTAACTGAGGAGCAGACCTCAGGATGGACTGCAGGAAGGAGGCTCAAGAGGCAGGGAATCCAGTTAGAAATCTGTTGGAGAATCCAAGCCAGAGGGGATCCGATACACAGGGAGAGAGGAGGCCAAGGGGAAGGAGGGGGACAGTGAAGCACACTGGTAAAGTAAGGCTCCAGATTGTTGATTGTACACTAAGGTGAGCAACTGTCTGGGTCCTGTGCCCAGTAACCTGTTAGCTTTAATCTCTTAGGTTCACAAGAACGCCAGGATAAATTACGAGACATGGGCATTGTAGATATTCTACACAAACTGAGTCAGTCACCAGATTCAAACCTTTGTGACAAGTGAGTATCGAAAGGGCCTGCTTTGGGGTACATTGGATCCTCTTATGAAGAATTTGAATTGCTTAGCAGTTAACATGGCCGAACTTAAAATCTTTTAGATTCTTGGATTCCCTTTTTAATTTTCTGTCAGCCAACCGTGTGACATTTGAGTAAGAGATAAACTAATAATTTGCAAATTAATAAAGATCCTCATCTTACTCTGAATTAACATTAGTCTGGGCCGTCTTAATGGGTACCTGGAAAGGATCCAGAGGCCATTCCTTACATTTCTTTAATCATTAGAACAGAAATGCATGTGGCTTTCTGAAAGTCAGAAGGAAGGCATTCACTAATAAAACATTGGCTCAAAACCTCCCTGAGCACTGCCTTTGCCTGCCTGACCTGGTTGCTGGGGATGCAGCAGTGACCACTGAGGAGTCCCTATTGTCAGAGAGCTCACCCTTTCCTGGGAGAAGCAAGAATAATAATCAGAGATCCCTCTAACCTCAAAAGAGTCAAAAGTATTCTCCCCAGCTGTGTGCCCTCCCTTATACCGCAGTCTTCACTTTTCAGCTCACTTCCGTGCATAACAATGACTACAGTAACGAGCATCAGCTCTCATCTCCAGATTCTTAAGCACAACCTAAGCCCTTCATGGCCTGGTCCTGCCTTTCTCATCCTCTACATTCCCCCTCCAATCCCATGCCCACCCTATCTGCCCTCTCCAGTATCACATCTTCATGTTCATCTTGATTCACCATTTCAGTCTCCTCTGCTCTAATCCCCATTCATTCAGCAATGTTTTTTTAATACTAACCTCTGCCAGGCACTATTGTAGGCATTAGTGATATAACGGCGAATAAAATTAGTGAAGTCCTTGCCTTCATGGCATTTACATTCTAGTACCGAAGACGGACAGTAAGTAAACAAATATGAAATGTGATAGCAGGAAATGAGATTTACTATGAACAAAAAGCATGTGAGGGACTACTTTTCACACAGTTTAGTCAATAAAGGCCTCTGAAAATGTGACATTTGATCAAAGACCTGGATGAAACGAGTCTGCCAGGCAGATGTTCTAAGGAAGAGTGTTCCAAGCAGAGGGGGTAGAAAGTGCAAGGCCCTGAGGCAGTAATGAGCTTGACATGTTCAAGGAATAGCAGGAAGACCACTGGGGTTGGAGGAAATGAAACTAGGGGGAGAGTGATAGAAGGGGGCTCAAGGAGGAGGTGGGGAGCATGTGAAGAGCCTTGTAGGCAATAGTAAGGGCTTTGGATTTCATTCAGAGTGTAGTAGGAAGTCACTGGAGAGTTTTGAGCAAAAGAAACATTATCGGATTTGAAGTTTTAGAAGATCATTCTGGTGTCTGTGTAGAGAATCATCCTTAATAGAGCAAAAATTGAAAAAGGGAGACTAAAGGCTATTGTCTGTGTATAAGAGATGAGGGTGGTAGTGGTAGAAGTATTGAGAAGTGGTCAGATTCAGGACTTAATCTAAAGGTAGAGTCAACAGGATTTGCTCAGGGATGCAATATAAATGTTAAGGAATGAGAAAAAAAACTGCCTAGAGGTTTAGCCTGAGCAACTGCATAGTGGGTTGTCATTGACCAAGATGGTGAAGAATATGAGCGAAGTGGGGAGGAATAGAGAGATCAAAAGTTCTTGTTTGGGCAAGCCAACTTTGCGATGCCTATTAGATAAACGAGGGACTTGGAAGAGTGGGGCTGTGCATATAAATACGGTCATTCAGGGGTAAGATATAGTACCAGCCATAAACTTTGTTTCTGTAGGAAAATTTCCTTGTAGAACTCAACTCATAGCTTAGAGACAGTTTGAATAGAGCTTTATGTTCTGATGGGTTGGTCTATTTGAACTATCATTTTTATAGCGTCTTAGATAATTGCAAGAATATCCCTTAGGATACCACTTTTTAAACTATAGATTATATCTTTTACTTTGCTATATAGAAACTGCACTTGAGGCCAGCTTACTGCATGCCAAGTCTACTTGATATACTTTCATCAGTCAATAGTAACTGAAAATGTTAGCCTTTCCTCCATTAACATAGAAGGGAAGACCATGGCTAAAACCTGACTTCCTAATTCCCCCAAGCTCATAACACAGCGCTTCTCAACCTGTGGGTCGCGACCTCTTTGGCGGTCACATGACCCTTTCACAGGGGTCACCTAAGACCATCCTGCATATCAAATATTTATATTATGATTCATAACAGTAGCAACATTACAGTTACAAAGTAGCAACGAAAATAGTTTTATGATTGGGTCACAACATGAGGAACTGTATTTAAAGGGCCAGGAGGTTGAGAACCACTGTCATAACAGGAGCAGTAAAGGCGGCCTCCTCAATCCTAGCTCAAAGGAACACACCTTTACAAGCATCAGGAAGGTCAAATGGCTGCCCACATTGCATCTTTCCTCTCCAACTAGTTAACCTTCTTTCCCAGTCACAACAAACGCACATCCCACATTGTCAGTGTCATTAGGAGATGTACATGAGCTTATAACCTGTTCTGAGGCATTGGAACCCTGACAGCCTCATCCCATGAGCTCCTGGCCCCTTCAGTGCACCTTTAATCAGCACCTAAACACCTTCCTGGGTCGATTTTAGTTTCCCAAACCCTCAGCTTCCTCCCCAGTGTCCTAGAGCACTAGGTAATACCGCATGGCAATAGAACATAATTCCAGCTCCGAGACAACTCCATGCCAGTGACAAGGAAAACTATAGACTGTCACTGGGCTGCAGCAGGTGTAAGGACTAGAGCAGGGCTGTGTGGGGGAACCACAGAAGAGGGATGGAGCCAGCCTGGTGTGGAAGTGTCTTCTGCCTGCGCAATTCCGCCCCTGAGGGCAGGTGCCCAGCTGGGCTCACCCGGTTCCCTTTGGAGAATCTAACATTTTAGACTTCCCCCACTACCATCTTTGAGCTGCAGGGTTTTCCCCGTTATTAATATTTCTGAGATGATGGCTGACAGGAACTTTGTGATTTTAGGGCCAAGACGGCGCTGCAGCAGTATCTGGCGTGACGGGAGCATCCGGGGCACCCGCGAGCATCCCACATCCTTGGTAAAGGAAGTACAGGAACGAGCCTCATTTGATTCCTTCTATTTGCACACGTCACCTTGGACTGCAGGGAGCTGTTTTGCAAAAGCAATTTGGTAGGCTTAGATCTCAAATTCATCTTGAGAACATATTTTTGAGGTAGTAATTTCCTCAGAGGACTGTTGTGTTTTGTTTTGGGGGTTTTTTCTGAGCTACCTGGACTCTTTATTAGAACAATCAATCATTTTTCTTTGGACCTACAATTTTTTGCCTATGCTGCAGCCACTTTGTGAGTGAGAATGAGTGTGTCTGTGCATACACAGATGTATGTGTATGTGTGTGTGCATGTGGGTCAGGATGAATGGATGTGTGTGGGGGGTTACCTCAAAATTTTCTTTTCTTATTTTGTGTGAAAATCTCTTTTCTACAGATTTTCCAGGGTTTAAGCATTGCTTGCTGTATAAAATAACTTTACTGAATTATATACAGTTTGAATGAAATGTTATTTTAAAAACAAAACAATTGTTAAGTGTTCCATAAAGGTTATGTTGAATTTTGATCAGAAGAATATTTGTAAGTAAAAAATATATGCATTTCTGAACCTCAACTTACATAGATTTTCTTTATAAAAGAATAAAGAAAAAAAAAGAAAAAGAAAAGGTTGGCTATCGTTGGCCTGAATAACAGGCACGATATATGGTGCTGTGCAAAATATTAAGCTAGCATCTTACTGCCGTCAATATCAGCCTAATTCAATAAGCTCTCAGACTTACAGGTCAGGTGGGCAGGGTGAAGGAGAGTGAGGGGACAGAGTCACCATAAGTTTTTTGAAACATCGAAGGGAAGCATAACTACTGATAGTGGAAGCCCAGCCATAACTCTGGGCTGCCCTTGGCAGGAACTGGGCGCAGAGGCCCTCAACCCTGCCATTGGTGCAGCAGTATCTGGCAGGATTTGAACCAGTCACAGAACCTTGTGCTCAAACTAAAGTAGCTCGTCAGTTCCTGGAAACAAAGCCTGGTCACCTTGTGCTGCCTGAAGCAGCACACATTGCTGTGAAGCTCGAGAATGCTCTTCAGACCCATCTGTGGAAAGAAGCAAAGAGCAGGAGAGTGTGCAAAGCTGTTTTTCTCTTAGCGACACTGCTATTAAGTGTCCTTTTGTAAAATGAAATTGGAATGTTAGTGAGAGATGCAGCAAAGATCTTTTCCTGCAAGAAGCCAACAACACTAAAGTTTGAGAGAAGGAAAGGGACTCTGCCTGGGAGGATCGAAGAGGAGTCCGTTCCACAGCGAGTGTGCCTGGTCCTTCCGCAGCCCGCAGTGTGGCGCCTGCCCCACCTGCTGGGTCAGCTTCAAAGTGAACTCAGCTGAGATTGCTCTTGACGAAAGGTAGAACCAGCCTTCCTTTCCCTTTGTTAAAAGACGGTCCAAGGCACTGTGGCCAGGAAGGGAGTCTGCGGCCAGAAGCTTGCTGTGGGCACATGCCACACAGGGTCCCGAGCCCACCAGCCCCTCTGATGAGGTCGTGCACGTCGCAGGCACCCGCCAGCAACCTGTACCTTCCTTGGAAGATTCAAATTTGTTTGGTTGCAGATGAATGTTTTTAAATGTATTTAACGCAGTTTTCCTGTTCTCAACCTGACCACACGAGATTCAAACACAGAGATTTCCAAGTTGTTACTTTCTCAGAACATCATTGATTTAAAAATATGTCCCAACAGGCACTTGGGTTTTGTGCATCTGTCAGTGTGCTAATGTGAGGACATCCTTGCTTGGCACTTGTAACACAAAACAGTATGGAATTGGTATTTAAAAGTACCAGGTTAAATACACAGAAGCCAATAATGAATTGCTGAGACAATCTTGAACCCAGATAGCATTAGGAAGCTAATGGCCCAATGAAATAACACATTCACACCTAAACTCTGTGGATAAATCTTGCCTGTGGCTATAAACAGATGATCAAAGAAAAAGTGCTTTACTATAATTAGCTTTTCTGATTTCAATGAAGGAAATGTATTTATTAAAACAAAGCTGTTTGCTGCTCTACACAGGTGCAGTGTTCTGTCAGCAAGAAGTGGGAGGAATGGGATGTGATCTTGTGTCTTCTCCCAAGTTCTTAACTAAGCTTCTCACTCTCTCTAATACTGCATTCTGTTTCTCCTTTTGTGCCCTGATTGTAACCCAAAACTTATGAACTAGAAAAGAATGTCCAATTTAATGAGTTGCATTTTTTTCCCTTGAGCACTTTATGTGGAACAATACGTGTTCTCCTGGTAGTGTTTGAATGATATGATTTTAACACATGCTAATAAAGCCAAGAAAGATCATGGCAACTTCTATAAAGGAGTCTGTTTTCCAAATGTCTGGAACGCTAGGAAACATTAGAAGATAGTGTGGACTGACTTCTGCAACCTGTGATTCTTGGTGAATGAGAAACCAGGAAGTCACTTCGCATTTCAGAGGGGGTACAGGTGCCAGAGGGTCACTACAGCTTCCAGGGGCCTCTGCAGCAGCCGGGGGGCCCTCCTCCTGGCCTCCTGAAGGCCAGCAGACCCTTTTACAGGTGGCCATGCCCAGCCACCAGGATCCCCCCCAATGTTGTGTCCCCCTCCGTCCTCTCCTCTTCCCCTTAGTATGCCACCTAGACTCTGGCCCAAAGCTTGGCAAATGACCAGCTGCACAGTGCACGAACCGCGCTGTCCCTCGGCAAGGACCCACAGGCACATCACTCCTCTGCTGTTCTTGTCCCACCTTTAGAATGTAGAGAAGCACCTCCTATCTCTTGGTCTCACTAGAAACAGGAAGAAAGCCAAGGACATCTGCCCTAGAGCGTGACTTGATTGGCAGGGGAGGGAATTCCCCTGTCATAGGGGAAACTTGGAATTGAGGCCCGAGAGAGGAGTCAAAAAGGAGACTGACCCCAGATCCTGATGGAGAGTCAACAGGGAGCGATCCAATTCCTTGCCACTTGGTGCTGCCCCGGCCCTGCCCCTTTCCGCTGACTCCTGACTGCTAGGCAAAGAGGCACATGTCAGTTCCCAGCATGAGGGGAGTTTAGATCCATGACCTAGCTCCAGAGGAAGCTGCAGGGCACCCCAATCCCAAGGGCTAGATGGGGCCCACTTGAGCCACGTGTCTTTGCCCCTCTGTCAGCAGCCCGGGCTCCTGACCTCTGTGCTGGGAGGAGCCTCCCTCTCTGTCTCCATTGAGCTGGGCTGCCTCCAGCCTCTCAGGTACTCACACCCCAGGTGGCAGCCATCCTGCAGCCCCGCGTTTTCTCATGTCGGAGGGAGCCGGGCCCAGGCTCTGCCAAGGAATTCTGCCCACACAGTGGGCTGACATTTTAGCCAAGCTCTGGGCCCTTCTCCCCTCCACCTCCTGTCACCTCCATCCCTCTGCCATGAACCTTGTGGATTCTGAGAAAAATGTTCTACTGTATAAAGGAAGGAAGTTTGTATCAACACTACCCCCACTCCGGCCCTGTCACCCAGGACCCCCATTCTCCCTCCTCCCCCCTCCCCCACTCCCAGCCACCTCCTGGGAAGGCTTAAGAATGGTCACAGACACCAACACATCCTCCCCAACCCAGGCTCAGTCCTCGCCCACTCCTCTCTCTCCCCTGCTTGATTTCTCATCTCTAATCTCTCCAGTGATGGAAGATCCTTGGCTTCCCAGCTTCTGGGGAGATCAGACAGCTGTGAGCTGGGTGTGCTCCTAAGCCGTTCATTGAGAGAGAGCCACACAGCGCTTGTGGTGTGGAAGACCAGGCGATCCTCCAAGACATTTGCCAGCTCTCATGTGGGCACAGAGCAATTGAGTCCCCCTTTTGAGCCCACTCCCAAAGGGACGAGCACATCCCCATGAGGGCCTAGGGGGCCGGTGGTCTGCAACAGTGGGTTCAGCTTCCCCGACGTGCCCTGCAGAGAGGGCTCCGTTGTTCCCACGGGGGCCTGTGCGGATGCCGGTGAGCACAGCGGACAGCGTGTTTCCATCGTGAGGTGGCTCAGGTCTCCACTTTCATGCAGCTCGGCTCAGCCTTCTGCCTCCAGTGCCAGCATGTGAGCCCTATGCCCGAGGCTGCAGAAGGCAGTGCACCCATGAAGAGAAGTCTTCTGGGGGCAAACTGCCCATTTAAAGAACTTCAAGTCGGAGGAGTGAAGTTCTCTGGAGAAAATGAGCAAGGGAGAAGGAAATCGCTGACATTGGCCTCGTGATGCAGAAGAGCACGGCCTTTTGCTCACTCCGAGAGGAAAGGTGATGCCTGGGCCTAATGAACTTACAAGGAAACCAAAGAGCAAACTGGTAAGAGAGAGTGGCTGTGCATGTTAATATTCGTGGGGCAGTAACAGTTACTTTTCACTGAAAAACCTGTTTCCCTCGAGGGCACAACCATGGAGGGAGGGCAGAGTGAGGCAATTCCATGAAAGCTGGAGGCCTCCGGGTCCCGAGGAGCTCTCAGGTTTTAAAATTAGGCTTTAGCCAGAATCTAACCCCAAAAAGTGGGGGAGGGGAGCATCAGGAAAATTAGGTGAACCTGGCTCCAGTGTAACCCCAAGATTGCTTCAGGAGCACCCCGATTTACTAAGGACCCAGTAGCAGGCCGGCGGCATCACAGGACTGGCCCTGTGGCATGGACAGGCCGGGCTTCCCCTATCTGCCTCCAAGCCCGTTGGCCTGGCAGTGTCGTATCCACTCCTGTTGCACTGCTTTCAGGTTCCTACTTACCAAGTTAAGCTCTGAAATTGTTTAAGCCATCAAGTAGATTTATTCCAGTGTTTATTGGGGGAGCACTGTTCTGTGTAACTCCGTTTCCCCTGAGACAACACAGCCTCATACAAGTGATGTCCACTTATTTTGTAAAATTCCAGAAATAGCCCCCCCAAAAAAGTATATGTACTATATACTATTTAGTAAGGCAGGAAACTATATTATATTATTCGTGAAAGATAGATAAACTAAAAGAAATTGGTGCTCAAGAGAGTAAGATCTGGTTCTAGAGCTTTCCTTATGCGCAGCAGATGGACACACTGACATTTCACTTGCTGGCCACGCCCTGGGTCCCGTGCTGCAGAGGCTGCACACCCGTCTCAGTGCCCGTCCGCAGAGAAGGGAAGCATCTCCATGGGGCCCACCACTCCTTCCTCACGGTCTGTGGGACGACAGATGCTCTGTAGGATTCCTGAAACAGCCCCGTCCCAGTCCCACACATCTGTCCCACACACCGTCCACAAAGAAACAGGAAAAGGGGACCTAGCTACATCACAGACAATAAAGTTAGGGGCCGGGGGGCGAGGGACAGCAAAGAGAGGTCCTGATACGTGTGTTAGGGACCAGGAATTAAACAAGTAAGAGAATGAGTAACATTGTTTGAGGCTAAGAACCTGGCACCCGTGGTTTCCTTTCGCCTTCACAACAGCCCTATGAGGAAGACCCTTATTGCAGAGGTGGTATCATGGGGCTAAAATGGGTCTGTCATTATCTCCAATTCACAGATGAGGAAACAGAACCAAATCATTTTCCAGAGGCTGTTCAGCTGGTAAATGGTGGGGCCAGGATTCAAACCCTGGATCACCTGTCTTCAGTGACCTTGACCCTTGCCCCTTAGCAGAAAAAGTGCTGGGTAAGTGGGAAGCACACCCTGCTCCTGACAACTAGAAAAGCAGGACATATCAAGCAAACAGGCAGAACATCAGCACCCCGTGAGGCTGTGCACTTTTTCCCAGGATGTGATCTGGCCTCAGCCCTTCTAGAATTCTCCCCTGTACTCATGATCACCTGAGGCCCAAAAGTCAGCCTCATGAACTCCCTACTCTCCCTTCAATGGCCCTAATGAGTATTCCCCAGCCAGTTCACTCTCCTTATACTTCAGTCTTGGACCTGAGGGAGACCTGCTTGTTTCCAGTCGCCCCTCCAGGAAGGATGACCCTGTCCCATGACCTGGGGACATAAGGAAGTGCATCGGCTCTGAGTGCAGGTGCCGGAGGAAAGCGGGCCCTCAGAGTGCCACCAGAGCTCCTCCTGCAGAGCCATGGCCTTCAGGAATCGCAACTCACACTCAGGTGTGTGAACTTGGTACTTCCCAGGATTTCTCGACTCCCTAGCATCCATTGCACATCAGCTTGCCCTCAGCTGGCAGGGGCAAGGATTCAACGGAACCTGTCCTACCTTGCCTTGCCCTCAGAACACCTATTCTTATTTGGCTGCATTCAGATCTTGAGAAAACAAGGAACAGAGCAAATATTTAGGTTAATATATTAGTTAAAACCCAAACATTTGGGCACACACGGCTCATCACCATTTCAGATCTGCATGGGGCCTTCTCCCACGAATTACCCCCCACCCACATCCTTTGCTTTTCCCAGGATATTCACCCCCTGGTCCCTTCGGGCTCAAACTGGAACCACAGACCTCGGCAGCAGGAGCAGGGCCAGGCCTGGCTCTGCACGCGTGGAATGGGGTAAGTCCCGTGCGCTCTGGATGTCTTAGGTTCTCACCAGATTTGGAGGTGATGACCCACTACGCTTTTCCCAAAGTGTGGGAGCTGAGGGACACGAGCGTGACAGAGGGCCCTTCTGTGTAACCCTCAGCTCAGCGACCTCACCAAGGGCCTAGCATGGGGCCTGCAGGATCAGGGGGAGTGAGGGGATGACATCTGGCCACTCAATGGCTTGGATGTAGGCTTCCAGAAAGTTCTATTTTCCCAGTGGTTTCCACACGAAAATGCAAAGAAACTTGGCAATGAAAATAGGGCTCCAAAGTAAGAATGCCGCAAAAAACTGTAATGAGGTTTAACAGCAGCACTGTTACGCTGACAATCCAAGCAGATGAGGACTGCGACTGCAGCTGTATAATGGCTCCTGTCTCAACAGCCTTATCGGATGGAAACTTGGTTACCACATGGTTATTATCCCCCCGCCCGCCATATATTCACTAAAGATGAATAAAGACCAAACCTGCCTGGATGACTTACCCAGAGCGGCTTCCGGGAACGTGGTCTGCAAACGCAAAGCTGGGGAAGAGCAGAGCCAGCTCTCGGCGGGCGTCCTCCGCGTCCCGGCTCCCGTGGACCGCGTTAAAGGGCACTTCCGTGCCGTACCGAGCGCGGAGGCTGGGAGCATTGGCAACATGGACAAGACACAGTTGTTTCACTTGAAAGAGAAATGTTTTGCTCTCTGGCAACGTGGTCACCAGCTACCAATGGGCACCCTGCACTTCTGCGAAATGGCTTTCTCTCTGTTGGAAATGCCAAGAACAGCAGCCAGGGTGACAGGAGCTGACATCTGTCCCGCCCGCCAGGGCAGCATTCTGGCACACTGCCTGGTGCTTCTCAGACGTGCTCTCGTTTCACTTGTGCCACCGCCCTGGGAGTCCCGGAACGCTGTGAGTCCTGCTGGAAGCCCAGGGGCGGCCGTCTTACTGATAGCGTAACCACGGGCTGGCGCCTGCGAAGGGCTCAGATAGGTCTGCAGAGTCAACCCCCAGTAGCCCATCAGCTAATACTGATATTGCTAGGGCTTCCTGTGTGTCGAGCACTGCGCTTCATACAAACAGGGTGTCCCCAAAAAATGTATACGTACTTTAACAGCTGACAGCTCCGTTTTGTAAGTGAAATGCATTTTAATAAACACTGCCTTTATAATTATTTAAAATGTGTGTTACGTTTTTGAGGGAACCCTATATATATACTTCTTTCACCCTCACATCAACATCTGAGGCAGGACCCATTATAGCACCCATCTTTCAGATGAGAAAATTGAGGCAGAGATTAAAGCATGGCCCAAGGTCACACAGTAAGAGGAAGAAGAGAGATTCTGAAATCTCTTAACCATGACACTCTATAGCCCCCTTATGGTTGCTCAGATCCCCATTTTACAGATGAGAGAACTGAGACCCTGAGAAGGGACATGCCTGAGTACGTGGTAACCTAAGATCTGAGCACTGGGCTCTTTTGCTAGCCCAGGCTGCCTCAGCTATGAATGTTCCTGGCCCCTACAGCTGCAAGGTGCAACCTCAGTTACTTAGCCTCTTTGCTCATTTCTTTCCTGTTGGCTGGGCCTCTCACAGCTTCAAAGGAAAGAAAGACATAGTGGATCTGGCATTGATGGTGTCAGGCTAGAAATACACAGGGGCAAGGAGCAGACCAAGGACAATATGCAGAACAGCGTGTTCACGCTCAGAGCACCCGGGGAGGGGCGTAGGCGTTGGGGGGCTTGGGTGCAGTGCATGTTCCTAGGCCCCACCCAGGCTGACTTAGCTGGGGAGGGGGTGGCCTGGGACCTGTGTTTCCTGGGTGAGTGTGGCAGGTGGTCCTGAGACCACCTTTGGGACTTTCTGGCTACAGAGAGAACAGTGAGGCCTGGGTCCAGCAGCAGCCTTCAGAATTGGGCAGAGGAGGCAAAAAGGAGGCAGTCGCAGGAGGCATTCGGAGAAGGGCAGGGGACTGGATCAGAGGGTGAAGATGTCAGGGTCTCCCCTAATATGTAACAAAGGGGGTCGTGGCCATCAGAGAGCCCTCTGTGTTACCCACGACTTGGGGCTGAGCGCCAGGCAGGGCTCTCCGCTTCCCCAGATGCAGGTTCTGAGATGCATGTAGGGACCCCAGCTAGTGACATCACCTGTCAGGCTGCTCCCTCCTGGCCACGTGTGGGTCACAGGGTCCCATGAGGGCTCGCCAGGCGGTGGCAACGTCCTCGGTGTCATCAGTCCTGGTGAGGATCAGGAGGTGGCTCGGCCCACTGCACATATGATGTACCAGCTTCTCAAAGGCCTCCTGGAACAGGGAAGGGAAACAGGCCGGAGGGTCAGCAGGGCCCATCCCACCCACAGGATGGGCGGGGCCAGTGAGCAGCCTTGCCACCAGCCAGCATGCCCGTGAAGGGCCCCTGGGAGGGGTGGTGGTGATGCCCCCCCACACCCAGAGAAGCCAGGTGTAAGCTAAAGGCAGGAAGAGGAGACTCTGGGTTGACTCGTTTGGGGTTGAACATGAGATTGTAAGAAATCAGGTAGGGGCATTTTTTTAAATCACATATATGGGAATCCAGTGGATGCTGGGTAACCAAGGGTGAGGTATAGTTGAGACTTTTTATTTCTTTGTTTTGGGATTTTTTTTTTTTTTTTTTTTTTGCTTGGGGTTTTTTTGTTTTGTTTTTGTTTTCTTGGGCAATCCTTCCTCTTCCTTCAAGTAACAGCTCTCTGGTTTTCCTTCCTGAACAGCCCTTCCCCCATCATTTGGCCCTAGTCTGGCTGACAACCATAATGTCTATCCACACCCCCATACCTCCCCTGCACGCACACCTCAACTAGAGGGAGGGCTGTGACCAAGTTAGGCAACCAGCTCCTTCCGCCAAGTCCATGAGCCAAGCAGATGCAAAGGGACGTGGCTGAACCCAAGTTCAACGGCAGCACCCCAGCACCCAAGGTGACTGTCCCTGAGGTTTCGCTCTTGACATTCCCTACAACTGTCTTGGTTCTTCTCCCCAACACCTTCTCATTCAACTCTTCCTTCAGTTCCCAGAGTTATGGAGTATCGTTTCAATAAATCCCTTATTTCGTTACTTAAGGTAGAGTCCAAATCCCTTGCTGCCTCCTGCTATATTCTTGTTCTTCTTCATTCTCTATTTGCTCCCACACTAGTAACCTGTGATCATACTCGAAAGAGAAGAGATGGGAGCGGGTTGTACAATGGGAGTGGACGAGCTGACCTCTCCAGCTCTGTGTTGGTAGAAGAGTCGCATTTCTGCCTCCGTCATGGTCCTCTCTTCACTCATTAAAATGTCAAACCCAGCTTCCTGGATCTGCAGAGTATACACACTTATTCTGAAAGGGTAAATAAAGCCCAAATTCCCATCTAAATGAGTTAAAAGGTAGAAGATAATAGAAAAGGCAACATCAAAAGCAGTGGAAATCCTCATCTTTATCATATCTTTCCTGCTTAGATTTTTAAATTTACTTAAATGGAATTTTGGTTAAAGCTCCTTAAAAGTGTTCTCTCCCCACTAGGAAGGACACTGCTCCATGATGCCCCCACCCCACCCCATTTTCCACCAGAGAGACCCAAGGACAGCCTGTGGGGTGCGTGTTGTCTCTCTACCTTCATGATAATCTCATCAGTCTTCCCGTGGCCGACTGCATCTGGTTTAATGATGGCCAAGGTACAGGTGTTCTCTGATGAAGCTGCAATAAACCAAGGGTGGTGCTGTCAGACGCTGGGCTCATCCATCTTGGAGGCTCTCAGGAGGCCACTTGCAGGGACCACACAGCTCCCAGGGGTCCCTCACCTGGCCTCTGGCTGTGCCCCAGCAGATCTGGACTATAGTGGGAGCACAGGTCTGGCTGCAGACCTCAACCTCAACCTGGCTGCAGGGGACAGATATGTTAGGGACACAGACCTGGGCAGGAGGGAATAGGGGGAAGGAATGCAGGGGGAAGAGGCAAGGGAGGAGTGGGAGGAGATCAAAGACCACCCAGGAACAGAAACCCAGAAACAGCTGAGAGAGGAGGTCTGCAGGGGGAGGAGGGGAGCCAGGACAGAAGCAACGCAGGCCTGGCTACTCCTGTTCCTTCCTGTCACCCTCTCATGATTCCTGGCCTCTGCGTGCTGACTACTGTGTTCTCTTGCTCTGCGGGCTCCTTTGCCAATGCTTCTTTTTTACTTCCCGGGCGCGTGGCCGAGGAGGGCTGCCCTGGGCCCTGAGTCCCATGACCCTTCAGCGCCAGCACACATGGCCAAGCTGCAGCTCTCCAGTCTCCTCGGCCTCAGTTCAACTTCCCCGGAGAGAAGCCCAAATTGTCCAGAGTACTGTCTGCAGCTAAGGCACCCACCAGTCGTAGCTCACTGACGCGTCTACTGATGGCTGCCCTTTAGTCAGTGTCCATGGGTCCAATCAGCTGTGACGCTGAGGGAGATGCCACATAACCACAGTCCTCTGCTCAGGCCGCCGGCGCTGCAGGGAGCCCGGTGTCCAGACATGAATCTGCCCTGTTGTACTGTTTGTATGCGCTTGGCCTTGGAGACCAACCTCTACTCTCCACGGACTCTGTGTCCTCCTAGGCTCTTTTCTATTCTCTACTTTTACATCAGTTGTGTTGCAATGAGACTTGACAATATCAGAAATCTCAAAAAAGAAGTGTACTGCAAGGTGTGAATTATTTGAAGCAACAACTATACTCATTTTCCTGTGAATTCCACTTACAACATCCCATGAGCACTTAGACCTTATGGGACTCTTACATAAATGTCCTTATACATTGACCAGAGAGTGAGATCAGCTCAAAGGTATACGGTGAGAAGAGAATTGGCCAGAGCAGGGGCCTGGAGAACTCCAGCTTGAAAAGGGAGTAAAAGAAAAACACCAGTAAAGGGAGGCTGAGGAGAGGCCAGAGACGTGACGAGAAAGACCGTGACCAAGAGAAGCCAAGAGAGAAGAGGGTTTGGAGAAGGAAGACATTGCGAACGTCCACGTCTGTGGGAAGATGCCATAGGACGTGACTGGGAATGGTCCCTTGGATTTGCCATGAAGAAGGTCAGTGGTGCCCTGGGCAGGAGCAGGGCAGGGGGAGTGGGCGGCAGCCGCAGGTGGGGTGGCCCCCAGAGCTTGGACAAAGTTCCGGAAGCTCAGAGTTGGGGAGAGGAAGGCCAGGGGAAGGACAGGGTTTTGCATTGTTTTCTAAGTGGAGAGATTGGATTTGAAGGAAAATAAGAGGGAGGAGAATCACAGGAGATAATCCAAAAAGGAGGCAACAAATATGTCCTACAGAAGTCAAACGGACGATTTTTCTTTTCATACTGGAACCATCTTGCTCTCCTAAACTGGGCCTCTCCTTGTTAGAATCCAACTCAAACATCCTCATTACACACACCAATACACAGCCTTTCTACTTCGTTCAGTCATCGAATCTTCCTTCTCTTTCCAGCACTGTCCCCGAACTTAGGCCTGGCTTCCTCTGGGGTCTCTGTGGCCTTCCTCCTCCCCAGCCACAGCTTGGCTGACTTGGGCTTCTCCCCACACTGTCAGGAGGCTTGGGAAGACCTCCCGGGCAGGGCAGTGTAGAATCCTGAGCTGTACATGGGGAGCAAGGGCAGAGGGTGCAGGGCTGTGGGGAGAGAAGGTGTGTTCAGCTGCCCTTCTGATACTTCAGAAAAAAGGTAAGGGAAAAAAAAGAAGAAACTTGAGCTCTTTAGCTGAAATAAGGGCTAAGGAAACATCAACATCGTTACTTTACAATATTATTGTCGATATCCTCCACTTTATTGTGTGAAGATTTTCCTGACGCCTGGAAATTGCCGTGAAAGTCATACTTGCTCTGTTTGAACGTGATCAGAAAGCTGTGAAAAGTGCCCAAAATGCCATTAAAGGACAGAAAGGAAAAATGAAATGATGCTGGAGGTTAGGTGACCGGAGGCAAAATGTTTTACAAGTGGCTCAGGTGGCTCAATAAACTGACTACTCATATATTTTTTAAAAACACATCAACTCGGAGTCTGCTTGGCCTTTTGGCCTTGCTGGTTGGCTGGGCACTCACCCACATCCTGGTCTTCGCCACCGTCTTTGTCATGGGGAAAGCATTCCTCTTCCTCAGAGAGAGCCTCATCTTTAATCTGATACAAATTGGTCATGAACAGAAGTCATTAATTTATTAAAATGACCACAAAAACCCGCAGAAACCCCCAACATAAAGGTTCAAAATACAGAGCAACAAAGGGGCCAAGATTATCCTTCTTGGAATCCAGGAGATGGTTGCTAGCCGCTGTGCGACGGTGCGGGAAGAGGTTGGTGAGAGAGTTTGAACACAAGGAAATCTGTGCTGAGCTTAAGGCTCACAATTTGCCTGTTTCCACAAGCGTTGAGTACACATACAGAGCTGGCAACAGAAGAGTTGAAATGGGAGTATATATGAAGTAAGTATGATTGCCCACACCGTGCAGGGAAGGAGTACAGAGAGAGCACCCGCATTTGGGACCGTCTTTCTTGGGGGGAAATTGCCAGTTTCTGGGTGGGGAGGGGAGTGTGATTCGATTCCTGTCCATTCTATAAAAACAGGACCTTGCCCTTTGCAATTGAATGTGAGAACTGGAACAATGAACACTGAACGCAAAGGCTCCTTTGGCAGGTGCTCAGAGCACCAGGAAATGTCCCTCTCTCGGCTGCAGGTGTGTTGTTCTTCAGAGGCAGCCAATTATTTATGAAAAACTCAGCCCGTGTCATCGTGGAAATAATATCTCAGAACCACAGGCTGTTTCTCATGGCCCTGACAGAGCTTAATTTCTAAAGTCAAAGTAGTGAGCCCTCTGGGTTCACACGGAGCACTTGCAGGAATGTGAGGTGAGGGCGGCAGGTCGCCAGGAGAGATCTCGCCCTGAGGCTGGGCTCCACCTGCCCACTCCTCGGTTCCATCACTTTATTTGCATTTCGACTTCATTGTCAGTGATCAGTGATCCAGAAACCATGGGAAGAGTAGAAGTAGGGGAGGAAGGGAAGTGGACAAAGAAAGTTGAAGTGTTCTGGGTGAAGGGACACCTTTTTAAAAGAAGGCTCCAGAAACAAGATTTCAAAATGCACATGTCAGTGGGGCCTAGTCCTCTCCCTGAACTCTCAGCGAGCACTCGGTGGGCATCTAATGAAGCTTCCAGCTGACAGGCCCAGGAAAATGAGTGGGAATGGGAGGGAAAGGCAGGCCTGGCGCACACCCTGAGCTTGCTGCTTGCAGGAGTGACCTTCTTACCACCTTCCGTTCTCTGCCTTCAGCCAGCACCTTCCTCTCGGCCTCCAGCTGGTCCAGGATGGTTTTCTGCAGCAGTGGGGCGTTTGCTCCTCTGACCACAGCCACCAGTTTCCCTCCCTGCAACAGGACAGATGTGCTGCTCAAGCCGCAGGAAACCCAGATGCTAACCTCTTCAAGAACCTGTGGGAGTGTCCAAGCGCTTTGTCTAGGAGTGTGCCCAAGGTCAAGGCCAAGGTCAAGGCTCATTGGCCCTAGGCAGACAGCCTCCATCTGCTTCTCTGCCTTCTAGAACTTCCTTCAGGGAATGAGGAGTCAGCTAAGGGAGGGACAGGGCACACTAGGATGTGAGTTGCCTATACCTGGCTCATGCACTCAACATGTTTCTATCAAGCACTTATCTGTCAAGCACCGAGACCCAGGCAAAGACTATGAACACTAAACACAAAAAGGCACAGTCGTGCCCTCAGTGAGTGGGGAGCCCAGTGGGGACAGAAAGGTGAGCATCAATCACAATAGAACGAGGTCATTGCTTTAATGGGGGGTATACAGGATGCTTGCAATTCCAACTCCATCTGGGAGGTCAGGTGGTGTTTGGGGTGAACAGCAGCATCTATGCGTGTGACTTGGAAAGGAGTGGTCGGGAGAGAGAAGTTCGCAGAGTGGGCTCCACTTCATTCCCACCCTCCCCAGTGGGCCACCATGGTGTGAGAGCCGCTAGGCACATGTCCCAACACAGCTGACCATATGAGGCTCCCATCACTGTGGGCTAAGCAAGCAGACCGCCGTGGGCTGATCCCTTTCTGCAAATGCGCCCCGTGTCAGTTTGGCTGGGGAGCATGCCCATCTTAGCTCCTTCCCACGTCTCCCTCCTGCCCCACCCATGTTCCATCATATAACTTCAGCCTCCCTGCTAAAACTCCAGGTGCAAATGTTTTATCATAAGCTCCTGATCTGTAATACTTGCAGCAGTGCTGAGGGGCCCGATCATTTCCAAACTAAACCCTGGCCTGGCTATCAGGAGGCCGGCGGGGAGGGAGGAGAGGTATCTGTTTCCCAGTATAAGGAGGGGACTGGACTGGGTCAGGAAGAAGATCTCATTCAGTTGCCTTCAGTGCCTGTCAGGAGACCCAAACCTAGAGAGCCAAGAGTGACAGTGGCCCTTGGGGTGTGAGCATGGATGTCACACCAAAGACACCCGATTACCTTCAGATCACTGCACCACGTGCTGTCCTCAATAACCCCTCTCATTTCTGACTTTCCGTAAGCAACCTTCACACTTCATGATTATATAAAGGTGCATATGGAGCTTGTCCACCCATGAAGGGGCACTGGGTGTGCTGTAAGCTCCCCTCCATGGAGCAGAGCATAGGAAGCTGAAACGCTGCTCTGAGAGTGAAACCTCAGCCAGGAGTGTCCACCAGCCAGAAGCAGCATATCAGTGACTCCTGTTCTTCCCCTGCACGGCCCGGCCGAAGCTGCCCCCACTCAGGTGACACCCCTGCCGGCCAGTGAGCAGGGCCCAGGCCACAGCCAGTTGGGGCCTGCATCACCAGGACTTCAGGACGTCGTCCTCACCCAAAACGATAAAGGCAGACCAGGGGCAACCACATCACGGGTTGGGATCAGTGTGACCCCTTCATGACTCCCAGTGAGAATTAATGCTCGTGAGACTCATCCATCTGAGCTCCATCTGCAACCATCAAATAGTCCTGGTTCAGAAAACGTACTTACTGCATAGAACAGAAAGGTGGGCTCACACCTCCCGCGGTATTTTTCGAGGACGTCAAGACAGTCTGCCTCCGCCTAAAGAAAACAAGCTGCCAGCAGGTCCATGGGCACAGGGGCATGATGGCAGGGACTGCACAGGACAATCCACATGCACACTGCACTCCACACACCACACACACACCACCTATCACACACTCACACCACCTATCACACACTCACACCACCTATCACACACACACACCACCTCTCACACACACACACACCACCTATCACACTCACACCCCCTATCACACTCACACCACCTATCACACACACACACCACCTATCACACATTCACACCACCTATCACACACACACACACCACCTATCACACTCACACCACC